>JAXLNO010004197.1:0-143582 GCA_038087875.1 Malacoraja senta
TTCTCCTTGGAGGTGAATACCGAGGAAAAGAAATTGTTCAATATCTCCCCCATCTCTTTTGGCTCTGCAGATAGCTGTCCACTCTGACTCTCTAATGGACCAATTTTATTCCTTGTCATCCTTTTGCTATTAATATAGCTGTAGAAACCCTTTGGATTTACTTTCACCTTACTTGCCAATGCAACCTCATATCTTTTAGCTTTTCTAATTTCTTTCTTAATATTCTTTTTACATTCTTTATACTCCTCAAGCACCTCATTTACTCCATGCTGCCTATAATTATTGTAGATCTCTCTCTTTTTCCAAACCAAGTGTCCAATTTCCCTTGAAAACCATGGCTCTTTCCAAATTTTACAGTGAATAAAGGAGACACAATGTGCTGGAGTAACTCAGCAGGACAGGCAGCATCTCTGGAGAACATGGATAGGTGACGTTTCGGGTCGGGACCCTTCTTCGGACTGATTGTAGTAGGGGGAGAAAGAGGATGGTTATTGAACAGATTAAGAAACCAAATAATTGTTTAGAGGAGTTGTAAGTTGGAGAAATAGAATAATTTCCTGAAATTTCCAAAAGAAGATATTGTAGCCTGGAAATTGGATCTAGTTGTATAAATTATTCATATATAAATCACTGTTGTAACCAGCTTAGCTTGTACCAGCAGCAATCGGAAAACTCGCCCCAGCCCTCACATTAGCTCAGCTGATGTCTTGCCAGTGATAGATCACAGGTCATAAGTCATGGGTAACAGGTTACTGACCTCTCCATTACCAGCTTAAGTCGTAGCTTCCCAATGTTAATTAGTTTAGCTTAATTTATTGTCATCGAGGAACAGTGCATAGCATTTTTGTTGCGTGATATCCAGTCAGCGAAAAGTCTCTCCATGATTACAGTCAAGCTATCCACAGTGTACAGATACAGGATAAAGGGAATACCATTTATTGCAAGATAGTTCTATTAAAGATAGTCCAAGAGTCTCCAATGAGGTAGATGGTAGCTCAGGCCACTCTTTAGTTGATGATAGGATGGTTCAGTTGCCTGATAACAGCTGGGAAGAAAATGGGAAGAAATTACAGCGTTCACTCATCACTTTCCACACATGGAGCACATTTACACAGCGATCAGCAACTGGGATATCGCTAGGACTCTGACATCTTCAGCATCTGCCTGCCTTACGGGCCTGTCCCACTTAGGCAACTTTTTAGGCGACTGCAGGATACTATGCAGTCACCACATGGTCGCAACTTGACAGTCACCGGCAATTGGCTGCAAAATCGCCTAAGTGGGACAGGCCCATTAGTTTCCGAAGATCAAAACAATGGAGAATGAATCAGTGAAGTTCCCTTTACTGTCCCCAGCAACCAGCCACACCTCTCTAACAAAGTGCGGCACGGTGGCGCAGCTGATAGAAATGCTGCCTCACAGCGTCAGAGACCCGGGGTTGATGCTGACATCGGGTGCTGTCTGTGTGCAGTTTCCACGTTCTCCCTGTGACTGCGTGGGTTTCCTCCACATCCCAAAGACATGCTGGTTTGTAGTTAATTGGCTCTCTATAAATTGCCCCTCATGTGTAGGGAGTGGATAGGAAAGTGGAATAACACAGAACTAATATGAACAAATGATCGATGGTCAGCCGATGGTGGGTCGAAAGACCTGTATCTTTAAACAACAAGCAAAGGGCATGTGAGGCCTCTCTTGCTGATGCCAGGGAAGTTTAGTGAGAAGGGCAAGGTGAAAGTGGAAGGGATGGAGGGCTGGGGATTGGGAAAGTGCATCTTGTTGAAAGAGTCATTAATAGTGAAGGATAATCAATGAAACGTGAAGCTTGCTAGCATGGTCAATGGTGTTGAATTGTCACATATACCGACAGTGAGAAAATTAATATTTTACTTGCTGCAAATAACTGCAAATACTGCAGCAGTAAACATAGTACTCAGAATAAACAAAGAAAATTAACTGAACTGGCAGTGGCGAGTGGAGTGCCGCAAGGCTCGGTGTTGGGGCCGCAACTGTTTACCATATATATTAATGATTTGGAAGAGGGAATTAGGAGCAACACTAGCAAGTTTGCGGATGACACAAAGCTGGGTGGCAGTGTGAACTGTGAAGAGGATGTTAGGAGGTCTTATGACTCTCCGAAAGCAGGTAATCCAGAGCCGCGTAACATAGTTCAAAAGCCAGGTTTAAGGTAAAAAATAGCTTAATTATTTAATAACACACCAAAACCCAAACCTGACTCAAACAACCCAGACAAGGATATGACTGGACTAACAAACAACTTAAAAGTGCTCAGGCCAGCCACGCGATGGACCGTCGAACCTGAGACTCTAACCCTGCCTAAAAGAAATCTATCCCTGAAACAAAATACCGAAAACTTCTAAGGACAGCCCAATTCAATATTTGGTACTACGTAATGTTGAAATTACACGAAGTTCTATGCCATGTGGCCAGGCCTTCCACAGCTCACACCAGCAATCAGCTCAAGAGGCAGGGGCATCGAAGAAAGAGAGAGAATTCTGGGAACTCTGGTATTTATGCTTCAGATGAGTCACCCGTCACCTGACGCAGCTTGGCCAATCGGGTACAGGAGCCTTTTAACCCCTTGATGTCCAGACTCACAGCCACGAGGCCTGCACTCGGGAAAGAAACAGAGAAATGTTAATACATAACATTGACCAGGAGGGGGAGCGCATAACACCCCCACCCAAAGATACTGAATAAGTTTCGGAAGAAGAGAGAAAAAACACCACCAAATCCCAGAAACTATTCAGGAGCTAAACTCCACTGGCGCTACAAGGCGTCAGCCAAGACATTATCCTTGCCACGGATATGCCTGACCTCCAGGTTGTAGTCTTGCAGCTGCAAACTCCAGCTCATTAACCGCCGGTTCTTATTCTTCATATTATGCAAAAATACCAACGGATTATGATCCGTGAGTACGACGACAGGGACATTCGAGGAGCCAACATAAACCTCGAAATGATTTAGAGACATTAACATAGCAAGGGCTTCTTTCTCAATGGTGGAGTACCACTTGACGACGATTAAACTTCTTAGAGAAGTACGAAACTGGATGTTCCACTCCATCTGAATCATCCTGTAGAAGAACTCCCCCAACCCCACGATCACTAGCATCCACTGCCAGTTTAAATGGAAGCTCAAAATCAGGTGCCGCAAGCACAGGTGCGCGCACCAGAAGACTTTTAGTACGATCAAAGGCTTGTTGACACTCTGCGGACCACACAAAAGCTACCTTCGGACTCAGCAAATCCTTCAAAGGGGAAGCCACCGCAGAGAAGTTTGGACAGAATCCCCTATAGTAACCAACCATAGCCAGATACCTACGGAGTTCAGTCCTCGGGGTTGGAGCAGGAAATGCGACAATATGCTCCACCTTTTCCTTGAGAGTGCAAACCTGACCCCGGCCCACCACCTTACCCAGATACGTTACCGTGGCCTGGCCAAACTCACACTTCCCCAGATTGATAGTTAGCTTTGCCTCCGCTAGATGGTGGAATACCTCCTCCAGATGACCGACGTGTTCGATCCACGACCTGGAGCACACAACCAAATCATCAAGGTATGCCTCACAGAAGGACAAACCAGACAATATGATGTTCACCAACCGTTGGAAGGTTGCCGGCGCATTGCGCATCCCAAATGCCATCACTGTGTACTGCAGTAAGTTATCCAGCGTAACGAACGCAGAGATCTCCCTCGCCCGGCTAGTCAAGGGAACTTGCCAATACCCCTTTAACAAGTCCAATTTGGATACACAAGATGCACTTCCCACACGATCCACGCAATCCTCCATTCGTGGGAGAGGATAGCAATCCGGCTTAGTTACTGCATTGACTTTCCGAAAGTCCGTGCAAAACCTGTCCTCCCCATTAGCCTTCATAGCCAGTAGACACGGAGAATTCCACAGACTACAACTAGGTTCAGCAATGCCATGCCGCAGCATATAGTCAACCTGACTCCCTAGACGATGACGCTTGTCAGAGTTGACCCGATACGGATGCTGTTTAATTGGCGCAGCACCGGCCACGTCAATGTCATGCTGCAGCACAGACGTCTGAGAAGGCACATCCGAGAACAGTGACCCATTTGACTTCACCAAAGCAAGCAGATCACCCCGCTGACTTTCAGTCAAATGCGACAACCGCAAGGGAAGCGACTCCAAAGCCTCAGAGTTACACAGCCTTCCCTGCGTCACTGCCACCGACAACCGTGCCTCACCCACATCACCACCCGTGTCAGGGGGCAGCACCACTGCAGCCAAAACAGGCTTAGACGAAACCGAAGGACACAGCACCTCCCCATCAACCTCCACAGGCTCCTGCTCATGGTACTGCTTCATCATGTTGACATGACAGAGCTGGGTCTTACGCCTTCGATCAGGGGTACTAATAACATAATCCCTTTCACCAACCTTCTTAACCACCTGATAGGGACCGCTATACCGAGCCTGCAGACTGGAACCAGGAATAGGCAACAACACCAGGACCTTGTCACCTGGAGAAAAATCCCTACTAGAAGCCTTCCTGTCGAACCACCCCTTCATCCTAGACTGAGCAGAAACAAGATTACCCATTGCCAGTTCGCATGCCCTCTTCAGTCTAGACCAAAAGGTACAGACGTGGTCTAAAACACTATGTTTTGTATCCTCCTGCAACCATTTCTCCTTTAGGACCCTCAATGGACCACGTACAGTATGCGCGAACACCAGGTCAGCAGGACTGAACCCCAAAGACTCCTGCACGACCTCACGCACCGCAAACATAACTAGACGAACCCCCTCATCCCAGTCTTTTTCAAACTCCAGGCAGTTTGTCCTCAACATAGATTTCAAAGTTTGGTGAAACCTCTCGAGAGCTCCCTGGCTCTCAGGGTGATACGCACTGGAGTAACAATGTTTAATATCTAAAAACTTCATTGCCTGACCAAAAACCTTCGACATGAAGTTGGAACCTTGGTCACTCTGCACCACCTTGGGCAAACCGAACAACGAAAAAAACTTAGTGAGAGACTTCACAATGATAGGGGCAGTAATTCTACGCAAAGGGACCACCTCCGGAAAGCGGGTAGACGCACACATAATTGTCAATAAAAACTTGTTGCCCATCTTTGTCCGAAGTAGAGGACCCACACAATCAACTAAAATCCGCTCAAACGGCTCACCGACCACAGGGATTGGATATAAAGGCGCAGGAACAATCGATTGGTTCGGCTTTCCTGCCACCTGGCAAATGTGACAACACCTGCACTGCTGTTTCACGTCCCTTTTCAACCCTGGCCAAAAAAAATTCCGTAAGATCTGGTCATGCGTCTTATTGACCCCCAAATGTCCGCCCAGAGGACCATCATGAGCCAAACCGAGTATCTCGTCCCTATACCGCCGAGGTATCACAATCTGATCAACCACGCTCCAATCATCATGCCCAGACATATCCAAGGGAGACCACTTTCGCATCAGTAAGCCCTCCCTTAGAAAAAAACCCTTTGCTGTGGAATCCATATCCCCCTCAGGCACCGCGCGGTCGAACAGCTCAGATAAACCTGGATCACTCATTTGCTCCTCAACCAGCCGGTCACGTGACAGCGACACCGGCCCACTTTCAGTCACTATCCCCTCTTGAGATGTAGAAACACCCTTCAACACACAGGATCCCTCATCCTGATCTCCAAAAATGCTCTCACTTAGGTCCACTACATCCTCAAACTTCGCCTGGCTCTTAGCCATAGCCCTCGTGACAGCACAAGCTGCGAAAACTTTTGGATGCTGAATAGCCAATCTATCAGGACTGTGTACCATCGGCACAGCCGTCACCTTAGGAGTAACTAAAACTTTACCTCCTGCCAAGTCATTCCCCAATATTACTGAAACTCCCTCAACGGGAAAACATGGCCGTAACCCAATAGTTACCCGGCCTGAAACCAACTGGGACTCGAGACTCACGGTATGCAAAGGCACTACCATGTCATCCATCCCAAATCCTACCACAGGGACACTTGACCCAACCGATGATTCACCAGAAAACGGCAGTACACTCTCCAATATAAAGGACTGAGTAGCACCAGTATCACACAAGATGGATACTGGAACTCTCTCACCCCCATCCTCCAGAGAAACAAACCCATTATTGATGAACGCAGGTAAATCCCTACATTCCTCACTCAGGCACCAGGTACCACAGGTGCCTTCTGTGTACCCACCAAAACCACAGTCTTTGCATTTCTCTGCTTCAGAATGGGACTCGCCTTTAAAATGTGCCCTATCCCTTTACAATAGAAGCACACAGTACCTTCGTTAGTCCTCCAGTTTCCGTCAACCTTATCAGCTCGGACTTCCCCCTGTATCAACGTGCTGCCACTTGCAGGCACAGAAACACCCTTGACACTGCCACCGGCGACCCCACCACGATCAACCGGCCGTACACCAAAACTATTGGATCGCCCAACAAAATTAGTTTTATGAGTTAATACATACTCATCTGCCAACACCGCGGCCTTAGACACCTCTTTCACCTTCTGCTCATTAAGGTAAGTAGTAACCCTCTCAGGGAGACAGTTCTTAAAGTCTTCCATAATCATTAAGGCCCGCAGTTGCCCAATATACTTCACTCCTTGAGAAGCACACCACCTGTCAAAAAGTGCCTCCTTCTCCCTAGCAAACTCCACATAAGTCTGACTATCAGACTTCCTAAAGCGTCGGAATTTCTGCCGGTACGCCTCTGGAACTAATTCATAAGCCCTTAATACTGTAGACTTCACACACTCATAGTCCAGACTGCTTTCAACTGACAAAGACGAGTACACCTCCCGTGCTTTACCCACAAGGACACACTGCAATAGCAAGGTCCACACTTCCTTAGGCCACTTTAAGGACAAAGCCACACGCTCAAACAAAGTGAAATATTTATCAACATCTCTTTCACTAAACGGTGGAACCAAATGAATATTTCTGCTCACATCAAACCCATGCTCTTTAGGAGAGAACCGGGAAGTATCTAATTCTTTCTCCCTCAGCTGAAACTCAGTTTTTTTCCTCCTCAAGCCGTTTCATTTCAAGAACATGCATGAGTTCATACTTTTTTAAGGCGGACGCCATTCTCTATGACTCAAGCTCCATCTCCTTCAACCTAATGACTGCCTCCATGTCCTGACCTGGCTGTATAGATTTATGACTGTCAGGACTACTAGGCAACACTCCTTGGTCAACCAAAGCAGTCCATAACAACGTCTTTAATGACTTTTTGTTTGCCTGTTTATTAATCGCAACGCCATATTTATCTGCAAGCAACACTAAATTTTCCTTAGTACATTGATGAAACCTCTCTAGGCTAGGAGTCTCAACAAACTCTTCCACCCTAAAACCCATTTCAAATGTAGCACCAAACCACCAGCTAAACCTTGGGCACCAATGCTACCACAAACAGGGAAGAAAAAATTCCCTCTCAACACACACAGACTTCCTCAGTCCAGAAGCCTACCAACCCCCCCCCCCCCAAAAAACGTCTAGGGCCCTCAAAACTTAGGACGAGACCCCATTTTGTTACAACTCCCCGAAAGCAGGTAATCCAGAGCCGCGTAACATAGTTCAAAAGCCAGGTTTAAGGTAAAAAATAGTTTAATTATTTAATAACACACCAAAACCCAAACCTGACTCAAACAACCCAGACAAGGATATGACTGGACTAACAAACAACTTAAAAGTGCTCAGGCCAGCCACGCGATGGACCGTCGAACCTGAGACTCTAACCCTGCCTAAAAGAAATCTATCCCTGAAACAAAATCCCGAAAGCTTCTAAGGACAGCCCAATTCAATATTTGGTACTATGTAATGTTGAAATTACACGAAGTTCTATGCCATGTGGCCAGGCCTTCCACAGCTCACACCAGCAATCAGCTCACGAGGCAGGGGTGTCGAAGAAAGAGAGATAATTCTGGGAACTCTGGTATTTATGCTTCAGATGAGTCACCCGTCACCTGACGCAGCTTGGCCAATCGGGTACAGGAGCCTTTTAACCCCTTGATGTCCAGACTCACAGCCACGAGGCCTGCACTCGGGAAAGAAACAGAGAAATGTTAATACATAACATTGACCAGGAGGGGGAGCGCCTAACAGGAGGTTTCAGGGTAATCTGGACAGGTTGAGTGAGTGGGCAGATGTGTGGCAGATGCAGTATAATATAGATAAATGTGAGGTTATCCACTAAAACAAGGGGGCAGATTATTATCTCAATGGGGTTAGGTTAGGTAAGAGGGAGGTGCAGCGAGACCTGGGTGTCCTTGTACACCAGTCACTGAAAGTTGGCGTGCAGGTACAGCAGGCAGAGAAGAAAGCTAATGGAATGTTGTCCTTCATAACAAGAGGATTTCAGTATAGGAGTAAAGAGGTTCTTCTGCAGTTGTATAGGGCTCTGGTGAGACCACATCTGGAGTATTGTGTACAGTTTTGGTCTCCTAATTTGAGGAAGGACATCCTTGTGATTGAGTCAGTGCAGCATGGTTCACGAGATTGATCCCTGGGATGGCGGGACTGTTATATGAGGAAAGATTGAAAAGACTAGGCTTGTATTCACTGGAGTTTAGAAGGATGAGGGGGAATCTTATAGAAACATATAAAATTATAAAAGGACTGGACAAGCTAGATGCAGGAAAAATGTTCCCAATGTTGGGCGAGTCCAGAACCAGGAGCCACAGTCTTAGAATAAAGGGGAGGTTATTTAAGACTGAGGTGAGAAAAAAAATGTCACCCAGAGAGTTGTGAATTTGTGGAATTCCCTGCCACAGAGGGCAGTGGAGGCCAAGTCACTGGATGGATTTAAGAGAGAGTTAGATAGAGCTCTAGGGGCTAGTGGAATCAAGGGATATGGGGAGAAGGCAGGCACGGGTTATTGATTTGGGAATGGCCTCCTCCTGCACCTATTTTCTATGTTTCTATGTTTCTAGTACAAAAGGCCCAAATTCCTTGGTGCAACCAAGACAGTTCATAGTTCATAATTTAGTTGGGGTTTGTAGTGTTCAACAGCCTGTTCTTGAAACTGTTTTTGAATCGGAAGGTCATGGTTTTCAGACTCCGACATCTTCTTCCTGATGGCAAGTGTGAAATGAGTGCATGACCAGGGTGGAGTGGGTCCTTGATGATGCTGACTGCCTTTTTGAGGCAGAGAACTCCTATAGATCCCTTTGATGGTGGGGTGGATGTGATGTACCCTTGATGGAACGGGCAGCATTCACCACATTTTGTAATCTCCTTCTTTCCTGGACGTTTGTTTTAACAAACCAAGCTGCGATGTAACCAGTCAATATGCTCTCTATTGTAAACCTGTAGAAACTCAAGAGAGCATTCATTGATATACAGCCTTTGAAGGCAGTGCATCTGCATGGGCGGCACAGTGGCACAGCGGTAGAGTTGCTGCCTCACAGAGCCAGAGACCCAGGTTCAATTCTGACTAAGAGTGCCGTCTGTGTGGAGTTTGTATGTTCTCCCTGTAACATCTATCTTTGATAAACCTTCTGTATGGAGGAGAGACCTGACCCAAAAAGTCACCTGTCTATTTCTTCCATTGATGCCTGACCCACTGAGTTCTTCCAGTGGCACTGTGGAGCAGCAATAGAGATGCTACCTCACAGCTCCAGAGTCCCAGGTTCAATCCTGACTAAGGGTGCTGTCTGTACAGAGTTTGTGCGTTCTCCCTGTGACTGTGGGATTTTTCCGGGTGCTCCTGTTCCCTCCCACATTCCAAAGATGTACAGGATTGTAGGTTAATTGGCTTCAGTAAAATTGTAAAATTGTCCCGAGTGTGTAAGCTAGTGTTAGTGTATGGGGTCATAGTGGTCGGCACGATCTCGGTGGGCCAACCGGCCTGTTTCCTCTAAAGCAATGGGCGGCACAGTGGCACACGGCCTGTTATCTCTAAAGCAAAGTCTAAAGATAAACTGAATCTCCTCCACCTTTTAAGGAAGTAGAGGCGTTGATGAAGTGGCTTTATGATTGCATAGATATGGATGTCAGGAAGAATTTTGAAAAGAAATATAAAAAGGCAGAATAATATTACCTGCATAGATCAGTGTTCTGTGAGCCCTGTGAATGTATTAACATACTGGCTCAGCAAGTAATTAGTGCGGCAACTTTTTTTGCAAGTAGGCAAGTCATGCTAGAACTGTTCCGAGCCTTGGTAAAACCACACCAGGGTACTGCATTTAATATTGATCTTGTTATTTAATTGAAGATGTAATTGCTTAGAAGGCTGTGCACCAAAAGTTTATTAAATTAATTCCTTAGATGAAGCAGTTGTTCTTTAGAGAAAAGATTGAGTTTTGGTTAGTTTAATTTATTAACATGTATACCGAGGTGCATCGCCTTTTGTAGTGTGCTATCCAGTCAGCGGAATGACTATACATGATTACAGTGCACAGATATAGGATAATACAGGACAATACAGATTGGGGTGGCATAGTGGCGCATCGATAGAGTTGCTGCCTTACAGCGCCAGAGACCTGGTTTCGATCCTGACTACAGGTGCTGTCTATACGGCGTTTGTACATTCTCCCTGTGACCGCGTGGGGTTTCTCCGGGTGCTGCGGTTTCCTCCTACACTGCAAAGACGTACAGGTTTGTAGGTTAATTGGCTTCTGCAAATTGTAAATTGTCCCCAGTGTATCGGATAACATTAGTGTATGGGGTGATCGCTGGTTGACGCAGACACGGTGGGCTGAAGGGCCTGTTCCATGCTGTATCTCTGAAGTCTAAAGTAAAGTCTAAACAAGATTAGACAGGCAGATGAGGGTATAGTTGGACCTCAGTACAATTAGTGAGTGGTCCTCATGGTGTCCGGATAGGTGATGAAGGATGAAAGTGCAGGGTAATCCTGTATCCATGATAGATAGAGTCATCAAGTCATGCAGCACAGAAACAGGCCCTTCGTCCCAACTAGTCCATACCGACCAACATACACCATCCAAGCTATTCCCATTTATTTGTGCCTAGCCCATATCCCTCTAAATCTTTCCTATCCATGTATCTGTCCAAATGACTTTTTAATGATGTTATAGTATCTGCCTCAATTACCTCCTCCAGCAGCTCACTCGATAAACACACCATCCTCCATCAGAAAAAGTTACCCCTCAGGTTCCTATTAAACCTTTCCCCTCTCACCTTAAAATTATGCCCTCTAGTACTCGATTCCCCTACCGTGGTAAAAAGACTGGGCTTTCACCCAATCTATTCCCCTCATGATTTTACACATCTTTATAAAATCACCCTCAGCTTTCTGCGCACCAAGGAATAAAGCCCAAGCCTGTCCCTTTCTCTCCCCATAGCTCAGGCCCTCGAGACCTGGCAACATCTTTGTTCATCTTCTCTGCACTCTTCCCAACTTAATGACATCTTTCCGATGGTAGGTGATTAAAAATGAATGCAATACTCCAAGTGCGGCCTCACTAATGTGAAAATAGGATTTCTGTAGTCAGGAAGCTGGAGATGAAGAGGGTAGGGGAGGGCATCTGAAGCATCACAGATGTAGGTGTGAGGTGACTGGAGTCCAACACAAGGATAATGGTGAAACTATCAGTTCACCAAGACATTTGCTCACAGATTTTATTGAGGGGATGAAAGCATGAAAGCAGGTTGTGTCTGTAATAATAATAATAATAATAATAATAATAATAATAATAATAATAATAATAATAATAATAATAATAATAAATAACAACAGTTATTATTGTCATTACTATTATTAAATAAGTATGTATTATTATTATTTAATAATTTATTTTAATAATACTAATAATCATCATCACCATCATCATCACCATCTATGGGATTGTGTGGGGAATACCTTCAGAGACAATGAGGTCAGCAACTTTTGTGGAAATTATGTTCTGCCAATTTATTGTGAGGACAGGCTGGGGTAGATTGGCAAGTCCTTGTCCCAAGTGAACCCCTTTGAGGATCACTTCATGTTTTTTCCATACCTATATCCCTGTTGGAAGATTTCATTCTCCTCTGGGCAGCTGAGCCCTTTCCAGCGCACCCCATAAACAAGGGGTCCTTCACTCACCATCCTGCTATATTCCATGATTCTTCCTCAAAATCTCTCCATCTTCCTCAATGCCTTCACATCTTCTAAAGCCTTCTCAAAACATTTCTCATCGATTTATTCTTCAGCTATCTCTTCTGACTTGCTCTCCCTCAGTTCCTGTTGACTAGCGCATCTCTTTATGAAGGTGCAACATGGAGGCACAGCGGTAGAGTTGCTGCCTTACAGCGCCAGAGACTTGGATTTGATCCTGAATGCAGGTGCTGTCTGTATGGAGTTAGTCTGTTCCCCCTATGACTGCATGGGTACTCCCATACTCCAAAGATGTACAGGTTTTGTAGGTTAATTGGCATTGGTAAAAATGATTTAAAAAAATGTACCTAATGTGTAGCATAGTGCTAGTGTATGGGGTGATCGCTGGTCAGCGTGGACTCGGAAGGCCGAAGGACTTGTTTCGGCACAGTATCTCTAAAATCGAAAGTCTAAAGTCAGCGACTTTCGCTTATGGCAGTTAATGTTGCATAACATTGCAAGATGCCTCACCAGAGCATTATCAAACAAAACTTTACATTGTGCTAACTTTAAGCAGATATTAGGGCATATGGCTAAAAGCTTGGTCAAGCAAATAGATTTCACTAACCATCACAAAGGCAGAGAGCCGGAAAGATTTAGGTAGAGAATTCCAAAGGTCACAGCCTTGGTACAGCTTCCAACATTGCAGCAATTAAATTTGAGAAAGATCAAAAAGTCCAGAAATGAAAGCTGGCAAGCAGAAGGGTGATGGGTGAGTGAGACACAATGTAAGCAGAACGTGTAGAATTACCTAGGTTTAGTTTAGTTTAGAGATACTGCGCGGAAACAGGCCCTTCGGCCCACCGATTCTGCGCCGACCTGCAATCTCCGCACACTTTCCCACACACTATAAACGTAGTCAGGATTGAACCCAGGTCTCCAGTGCTGTTCGGCTGCAACTCGACAGCGTGAGTGAAATGAAAATATTTTTTCAAGTCTTCCAGAGAAAATTTTATTTTGGAACTGCAATGACCAGTTTGGACATTCAGTCATCAAAATATATATGTTTTTTAAATGAAAACCAGGGTATCATATTTTAGGAACAGCTATAATGTTTCCCAAATGAATCACTTCGATTTGCGCTTTTCCTTAAAGGCGTCATTTGTGTGTCATTTACGCGACAGGCCGGCAGTGACTGACGCGAGACTGTTGCGCGAAAATCGTCTAGCAGTACGACAGTCGCCCGCTTTGCTCTTGAGGCCCCTGCTTCTTTTGGGAGCCATTGCAATGTCATTCGTACTGTACTGTTATTTTAGTCCGATCTCCGTGGCAAGGATTTTCCCAGTGAAAAATTTTCAAAACTCCGCGCGCTCTATACTCAGGTGATCACGTGGTGCGGCGCTCAAATAACATGCAAATGGCACGCTGCATGGTTACGGACATTGACGCACGGTGACGCATAATAAATTAGCATAGGCAATGTTCGTGCGGCACTGCGCGTAACCATGCGTCACCACCCGCTACACGTACGCCATCAGTACGTCAAGCAGGTGGCTCGTGAGGATTTTGAACATTCCAAAATCCTGGGGCGATAAGGAAGCTCGCACATTACTGCGCGGCACTGCATACGCCGACATACAGGTTTGTAGGTTAATTGGCTTCAGTAAATTTGTAAATTGTCCCTAGTGTGTAGGATCGTGCAAGTGTACGGGGTGATCGTTGGTCGGTGCAGACTCGATGGACCGAAGGGCCTGTATCTGCTCTGTATCTCCAAAGCTAAAATTAAATTTAAATTAGAAATAAGCCTGTGTTAAAACAGAATGACTGGAAATACTCAGCAGGTCAGACAGCAGCCATAGAAAGAGAAACAGAGTGAATGTTTTAGGTTGAAGACACAGTGTTTTCAAGTTTATCCTGTTAAATATAAGCCTTTGTAGAAATCAAAATGGAGAATTTAAACTGAATAGGTTGCTGAAACCTGAGTGCAAGTTTCTCTGGAGAAGCCCTATAGAGGATAAAGAAACAACTGTCTCCAAATTACTGGAGGAAGTGTTACTACCAGACTCCTGCCAATATTTTAACTGCATCTGGAATCGTGCAGATAAAAAAAGATTAATTCACAGAAATGAGTATTTATGTTCTTTTCAATAGCCTGACTTTGCTCAAATCTGTTAGAAACTCCCTTTCATATAATCTCACAAGAATTCTCCACCATTTCATCTGCAGCCAGTCCAAAGTTCCCTTACTTCATCCAGACAGCCTGGAAGATTGCCCAAGGGTCCTGCTGGTCTGATAATTTCCATGCTTATTAATTTATTGAATTTTTGGTTTAATATATATTATCTGAGTGTATTGTGTTTACAGGCCTGTTAGTTTTAGTTTGGAGATGCAGCAGGGAAACAGGCCCTTCGGCTCACCAAGGCCACGCCGACCATCGATCATCCGTTCACACTAGTTCTATGCTATCACACTTTTGCATTCATTCCCTACACACTCGGGGCAATTCAAGGAAGGATGTCTTTTGGGATGTGGGAGGAAACCTGATTACCCACACAGTCACAGGAAGGAGAAACAAGGAACCGCAGATGCTGGTTTGCAAAAAAAGACACAAAGTGCTGGAGTAACTCAGCAGGTCAGGCATAGACTCAACACCTTCAAGATCTTCTACTTGTCGTTCCCCTTTTCTATTCATTCTACCTTCTTCAAGATGAACCCACAAAACTGATGACTACATGACCTCCCTTTCTGGCCATCATGTTAGTCATTATGTGCCGAACCATCCTTTCCAAATCAGACGTCGTCATCATTCCCGCAATGAACAAACCTTCAGCGCTTTGGCTCTGCAGCTTGGAATGGGTGGACTTTTTGAAGAAAGGTTTGCACTGGCCAGTGGGAGGTTGGAAGTTGGAAGAAGAGACTTGACTGAAATGCATGTGAATCTATTGGGGCTTGACTGTGTGGATGTGGAGAGGATGTTTCCTTCTGTGGGCATATGTGTGGGATCTTGTACATTACAAGGACTGACATTCCCAGGATTGTTGTTTCTGATCAGACAGGGGGCTGCAAAAGCTGTAACAGTGAAGTACAGTAAGGTGTCACAAGGCTGCAGAGCAATTTAACCCCTGAGGCTTTCATCCTGGATAGCTGTATCAATCACCCTATATAGATAAGGAAGCCTGTTCTTAAGCAGTGTATTCTGTAATCTGTTCTGTAAAAGTGCAAGTAATGGGCGACTGCAGGAGACTCTGGTGTCGCCACATGTTCGCGGGTGGTTGCCGGGGAGTTGCCTTCATGGTTGTGAGGAGTTCCCGCATTCTGGGAACTAGTCGCGGCCTCAATATGGTCACCGCAAATTTTTTAACATGTTGGAAAAATTAGCAGCGACCAGAATGAAGCCGCCATGGAGAGTAGCGAGAATTCTCGTGCCATAGGTGGGTCGCCAGGAGGTCCTAGTGGGTTGCTAGGAGATCGAAGGTTCTCATAGGTTCTCGTAGGTTGTAGCCAGTGCTGACTGGTGAATTTCATTGGCTCATTGGAAAAAAAAGTATAAGCAGTAGTTTTCAGAACCAAGGATAACCAACCGGTAATGTTAAATGTCCGCCGAGCTTCACAGCCGTGTATCTCTGGCTTCTTAAAAGTTATCTCCACTCCTTCTTCCTCCTTCTCCCCTCTCACCCCCCACCTTTTAAAGGACTTACCGTACACTAGCCGTCTTAATTACAGCGCCAACCTTCCTGTTCATCGCGGTGTGTGTCTTTATCACCTTGGCTTTGCACTGTGTGAATTTCACTCAGACAGCGCTCCCCCCGCTTGCCCTGTCCCCCGCCAGCAGAACGGGCTGGTGAAGGAAGTGATGTGTGTGTGTGCTCCACTCTGACAGTCGCCGTTCCAGTTGCCGAGTTCACACCAACCAGCGGTCAACACGTACACCAGCACTATTCTACACACTAGGGAAAAATTATAACTTTACATAAGCCAATTAACCTACAATTAACCCTGTACATCTTTGAAGTGTGGGAGGAAACCGGAAATCCTGGAGAAAACCCACGTGGTCACCAGGAGAAGGGACAAACTCTGTACAGACGGCACCTGTAGTCAACATCAAACCCGGGTCTCTGGCGTTGCAAGGCCGAAACTCTACCGCTGCACCACTGTGCTGCCCTAAATGAAAAAGATTAGTATAACATGGCATTCTGTTCAGCATTAACATTATGGGCCTGCTATTCCTGCTCTGTGCCGTTCTATCTTCAACCTTGCAAACAGATCTGCCTTGATCTTATTAAATAGTGGATGGGACTTGAGGGACTATTACAGTCCCTGATTAACACGCTAATGGACATTTAGCTATGCGAATGACATTATATAACTGGTGGCTGCTATTTATTGGAAGAAGTAATTTCATGTGCAAGGCTTTTGTAAGCCGTCAGTGCCAAGTTCCATGAGGCCTCACCTTTCTCTGGTATTTTTCATCATGAAAGAGAGGTTTGACGAGTTCTCTTCAGAGGAGAGTTTCTCCAGTAGAAGGAATAACATGAATGTTTTAAGATATGGTTTCCGGGCAGTTAATTGCGTTGTGTACTGGGATGAAAAGCAAGAGAGAAATTTCTGTCCTACACCCCAACCTGCACTTCTGTTTCCCATGACTAGGATGATGCCCTCCCCAGTATATAGAGAGCTATCTCAGTAGTTGTGCTGTTCCTGGGTGAGGGAGAAGTTATTCACTGTCCTCATGATACCCATTTATACAGAACACAAAAATGTACAGGGGTTGACACAATGAACTGCAGATGCTGCGATATTGAGCAAACACAGTGCTGGAGGAACTCAGCGGGCCAGGCGGTATCTGCAGAGGGAATGGACAGATGATGTTTCGGGTTGGCATCTTTCTCCAGACTGGTAGGTGACGTTTAGAGTTGGACTGTTCTTCAAACTAGTCTCACAGAGTCTGAAACAGGGTCCCAACCCAAAATGTCGCCTGCCCATTCCCTCCACAGGTACTCATTGACCCCCTGAGTTACTCCAGCACTTTGTGTTGTGCTCAAAGTAGGCATTAATGCAATGCTGTGAACAGCCTATTATTTACCATGTGGAAATTCCTTCAGAGTGAAAGCATGTAAAGATGCAGCTGGCTAAATAGTTGTTCAATCAGTGAGGATATTCATCAATTTCATAGATGTTCACTATAAATAGTGAAAGCATTTTAAATGTTGCACTATGTGAGAGGGTTGTAAAATGACAGCCTTGCTTTAATGTGCTTTTGGAAGGTAACAGTGGCTCCTTTTACCTTCTCTGATCTGATAAAGCCATTAAATACAGCTGAAAAGGAAATTATTAACCTCGTGAAAAACTGCCAGCAAGCTATATTTCTGGTGGGACACTGAACCGGCCTGATAAACAGAACACCGTTTTGTTCTACAGAAATCATGAAAGGATTTATTCCATTTTGACTTGCAAGTCACTGCTTCCAAAATAGGCCTTCCCTCAGTTCACCTGCCAAGAATTATTTTACGCAGAAGGATAAGCATCTGATGTGATATGAACCATTTAGGAGTACCAGGCATGCTTATAATGCACTCTTGGAAGGGGTAATAGGATTTTCTTTATCTTTCCTGAATTAATAAAATGACCAATGGAATAACTTGAATATATACGCAGAACTTTTTAATTAAAATTCAAATAAATTGAAATAAGCGAAGATCATAAAAAGTTAAGACTGATGGATCCACAAGCCCAAAGGTGTTTTGGAGTTACAGTGGCGCAGTGGTAGAGTTGCTGCCTTACAGCGCCAGATACCTGGGTTTGATCCTGACTGCAGGTGCTGTCTGTATAGAGCTGTACGTTCTCCCTGTGACCACATGGGTTATCTCTGGTTTCCTCTAACATCTCAAAGACATGCAGGTTTGTAGGTTAATTGGCTTCTGTAAATTGGCTTCTGTAAATAACATAGAACTACTGTGAATGGATGATCGATGGTCGGGGTGGACTTGTTATTTAAACGCTGCCCTGACCCAAAACATCACCTGTTCATTCCCTGCCCAGATTCTGCCTGACTCATTGAATTACTCCAGCACTTAGTGTTTTGCTCAAGATTCCTACATCTGCAGTCTCTTGTGTCTAAATAGAAGACCAGCGTCTGAAGAAAGGTTCTGACCCAAAATGTCACCTATTCCTTTTCTCCAGAGATGCTGCCTGACCCGCTGAATTTCTCCAGCATTTAGTGTCCAACTTCAGTGTGGGGGGTGACAGTTTGCTTCCCCTGTCTAGAAATTAGTATATGCTCTGGGCTCTTATCATTAAATGGTCGCTTTCCATTTCACATCTGTAAACAATGGCACAGTGGTGCAGCAGTAAAGTTGCTGCCTTAAGGGCCTGTCCCACGAGCATGCGATTGCATGCGGCAAGCGCGACCTAACGTGGTCGCTTGAGCCGTACGGCCTCGCGGGGCCGGACCCACTTCGATCGCTGGAGCCGTATGGAGTTTTGCGGAGCTGGTCCCGACACCGCGCGGGGCTCCGAAAAACTGACAGTGTTCAAAAATTCCGCGCGGCAACGGCCTGCTGGCCCGCCGGCCCGCACCCGCCTCGACGCCGTACGCACCGCCTCGACGGGCGTGCGCAGCGTCTCGACACCGTATGCAGCGTCTTGACGCCGTACGTCACGTGAGAACTTCCCGCGGACTTCGCTCGAACTTCACGTCACTCACTCGACATCCGCGCGGCCCCCGCTTCTGGTTTGGTCGCGCTCGCCGCATGCAGTCGCATGCTGGTGGGACCGACCCTGTACGGGGATCACTCGACCTCTGCGCGACCCCCGCGCGGCCCCCGCTTCCGGTTTGGTCGCGCTTGCCGCATGCAGTCGCATGCTCGTGGGACAGGCCCTTTACAGTGCCAGAGACCCAGGTTCAATTCTGACTATGGGTGTTATCCGTATGGAGTTTGTACTTATTCCTTGTGACTGCGTGGGTTTTCTCCAGGTGCTCCGGTTTCCTCCCACTCTAAAAATACGTACAGGTTTGTAGGATAATTGGCTTCAGAAAAGGAAATTGTAAATTGTCCCTAGTGTGCAGGATAGTGTTAGTGTACGGGGATCGCCGAAGGTACTATTTCCGTGCTAAAATCTAAATAAAACTTGTCAAGTAGAGGTTTTAACTTTTAACCAGAATGTTGCTGGTCTAATATCATAATTTATAACGTGACATGTGAGCGAAAGCTGCCATGTAAGCTGCCCAAGCAAAATATGAGATGCTGTTCCTCCAATTTGCATTTGGTCTCACTCTGACAATAGAGGAGGCTATGACAGAGTGGTCAGTGTGGGAATGGGAAGGGGAATTAAAGTGTTTGGCAACCAGGAGATCAGGTAGGTCCAGGCGGACTGAGGTGGACTAACGTGTTCAGCTTACAACCCAGCGGTATGAATATTGATTTCTCTAACATCAGGTAGCCCTTGCTTTCCCTCTCTCTCCATTCCTTCCCCACCCAAGTCGTACTAACTGCAAAGTCGTCTTGTTGAGTCTCATTGTCTGTACTCGTTCTCACCTAACACACAGCTCACAATGGGCTGTTTCCTTTCTCATCGTTACTTTTTTGCATACCTTTCATTCATTTGTTCTATATCTCTCTATATCACCATCTATATCTCTCGTTTCCCTTCCCCTGACTCTCAGTCTGAAGAAGGGTCTCGACCCTAAACGTTACCTATTCCTTTTCTCCAGAGATGCTGCCTGACCCGCTGAGCTACGGTTTAAACCAGCATCTGCATTTTCATTTTTACACATGTGCAGAAGTTTGATTGCTTGAAAGTACAGCATGGAAGCACGCCCTTCGGCCCATCGAGCCCACGTTGACTATCCATCACCCATTCACGCTAGTTTTTTTTTTTTTTTATATTTTATTTATTAGAAGTAATGTACATTACAGTGATATAAGCCAAAAATAACAATACATTTCCTGTACCACTTCTTGTTTTAAACTTTAAGAAGGAGAAGAATAGAGAAAGTTAGATAAGATAGTAAGTGCGTGAAAGAGTGATCAAGAAAAACCCGTAGAAACGTAAAACACGAGAAAGAGTAAAAAAGAAAACCAAAGGAAAAGAAAGAGAAAAATAGAAAACAGAAGATATAAGAAAGTAAAATAAGATAAAAGGGATGTACCTACTTCGTATCTTTACACACCCCTCACCAGGTCCTGAAACCATTATTTTCAAAGTTATGCTTGTAATAAGTCGATAACTGGAGACCAAATCTTTTGGAAATGGTCTGATTTGCCTGCTAGGAGGAATCTCATGTCTTCGAGGTGTAACATTTTGGACATATTTGAAATCCACATTTTTATCGTTGGTGTGGGAGCGTTTTTCCAGAATTTAAGTATAAGTTTTTTTGTCATTATTAAGCCATAATTAAGGAAGCTCTTTTGGAACGAAGTCAGCTCAAAGCTGGCTTCCATTGTTCCAAAAATAATCAATTCTGCGTTCGGTTTCAATTTTATTTAAAATAATTTTGTAAAAATTTCAAAGATTTAATTCCAAAATGTTTGGATTTTTATACAAAAAACAAAGGAATGTATTATAGTTGCTTCTTGGGATAGACATTTATCACAGATGGGGGAGACATTTGGAAAAAATTTACTTATTTTTGTTTTTGAGTAATATAGTCTATGTAAGGTTTTGAATTGGATTAGAATATGCCTTACATTAATCGAGCATTTGTGCACATATAGCAAGTGTTTATCCCAACTCTCTTTCGAGATTTTTATAGCTAGTTCTTGTTCCCAATCTCTTCTAATTCTATCGGATGATGGTATTTCTATATTTAGGATGATATTATACAAGTATGATATTAAATTAGTTGAGTCTGCCTTTATATTCATTGCCTCGTCTAATAGGTCTGGAGACAAATTTTGATATTCTTGTGTATATTTTTTCAAATAATCACGGATTTGAAAATATTTAAAATATTGATTGTATTTAAGTTGTGGTTGTTGGAATGATTAAAAAAAATTCAATTTTCATACATGTCTCCAAACGTTTTAATTCCTATTCTTTCCCAATGTGTAAATGATTTATCAATAGTGGATGGTTTAAATGACGAATTATTAACTATGGGAGAGAGAAGCGATAGGTTTCTTAATTTAAGGGTTAATTTTATTTGTTTCCAAATTTTAATTGTACTATGAATAATTGGATTTTTACTGTATATTGTATTATTCCGTTTTATTGGTGAGAGAAGGATCGCTCCTATATTAAAAGGGGAGCAATCCTCTCTCTCCATTACTATCCAATCCACCCATTGGGCAGAGTTGTCCAACAGGTGAATCACATTTTTGACATTTGCTGCCCAATAATAATACAAAAAATTAGGGAGTGTTAATCCACCAAATTCTTTAGGTTTGCACAAATGTCTTCTTTGAATTCTATGGGATTTATAGTCCCATATAAAATTTGTGATATCAGAATCCAGTTTTTTTTTTAACTTTTAAACTTTTTAGGTAAGTATATTGGTATTGATTGGAATAGATATAAAATTTGTGGTAGAAAGATCATTTTTATAGCATTTATTCGGCCTATTAAAGACATCGGAAGAGTTTTCCAAAATTTAATCAGGGCGTTTAATTTATTAAGTAGGGGCATATAGTTTGCATTAAATAAAGATTTATATTTTCTTGTAATTTCAATTCCCAAATATTAAAATTTTTCTGTAGCAATTTTAAAATGGAATTTTAACAGGTGTGTTGAGTCTTGAGGTTTTATCGTCATAATTTCACTTTTATTCCAATTTATTCTATATCCTGAAAAGGATCCAAATTCCTCTATTAGATTTAATATATTTGGTATACTGATTTGTGATTTTGTGAAGTACATCATCTGCGTATAATGATATTTTATTATTTGAGCTAGTTTTATGTTAGCCTACTTTCGCATCCACTCCCTTTACTCTGGAGGCAATTTACAGAGGCTGAATAATCTGCACGTTTTTGGGATGTGCGAGGAAACTGTACATAACCCACAGAGTCACCGTGAGAATGTACAAACTCCACACACAGAGAGACAGAGAGGTCAGAATGGAACCCGGGTGTCTGGGGCTATGAGGCAACAGCCCACTGCTTAAAATAGAATTTCAAGATTAAATTACTGCTACACTTACAATTTCTGTGTTTATTCTGATTCTCTTAAAAATGCAGCATTAATTATATAATGGCAAAAAAAATGTAATTGGCAGCCGCCAAAATCCTAATGAACTGTTTACAGACCCGAGATATGAAGAAGATATAAACCTCTTCACACATATACCGGAACAGCAGAGCCTCCTTAAATATGTGATGATTTATACATTTGTATCCTGCATATTGTTTCCAGGTCCATCCAGCTGCTGCCTTGAAATAGAAATTGATGTTTATGGTGAAGTAAAAATGAGCCCCTCAATGTGATTAGATTTCTATAATAGGTAATTTATTTTGCCAGAATCAAAGTTGACCCTCTGTCTGCAGCCGTGAAAATCCCTGGAGATTATTTTGGCTGCAATGTGCCTTCAAATGGGAGTCTGCCTTTGTATATCAGAGAATGAGACACTGGTTCAGCTCTTGACTGCATTGGAAAGGTCACTTTCTTTATTATGTTTACTAATGTGTTATCATCAGCATCCAGCAATAGATATTGCTGGGCTTTTTCCTTTATCTGAGCCTCTTTTCAATCAAGAACCTTATTTTTTTGTAATAAAGAATGAAGGGGAGCTTTTACATTGTAAAACTAAGAGCGCATACTGTGCAGGGGGAGGGGAGGAAAACAGCAACAGCTATTTGTGAACTCCCCTTTCTATGGAGAACCGCTGGAAACGGATTGGGAATAAGGTGTGGATGTTGCAGTATCCGTAGTAATCAAGCTAATAGCTCAATGTTCGATCCCAGATATTGAAAAGGTCACAGACAGTTTACTTAGAATGAGCTAAGCAGTTAAATCCTTTGAGATTTATTGCTGCTGTTTGTAATCCCAGGTCAAAAATATTGCAAGATCGATGATTTGGTAGGATATTCGTATTTTTTGGGCTGAAACATAATGTATGATGAAGTAATTGAAAATGAGTGCCAGATAAATAACATCTAATGTAGAGAATGCTGTAAAAAAAATTGGACCATTTAACCATTTGATTTAAATGGTTCAAATAACCATTTCTTTAGTTTAATTTAGTTTAGTTTAGTTTAGTTTAGAGATGCAGCATGGAAACATACCTTTTAGCCCACCAAGACCACGCCAACCTGCGATCACCCGTACATTTGTTCTATGTCCTACACCCTAGTGGCAATTTACAGAAGCCAATTAACCTACAAACCTGCATGTATTTGGGATGTGGGAGGAAACCGGAGCACCTGAAAAAAAAGGGAGAACGTGCAAACTCCGCACAGACAGCACCCATGGTCATCTTAGTCTTGACATATACATAGGAATATAAACATGGTTTTATTAGTCTTTTCTAAAACAATTATAGTGAAGAAATGGCACAGAATTCATTTATTTATAATACTAAAAGTAAACACAAAATGCTGGAGTAACTCAATTGGTCAGGTAGCATATCTGGAGAACATGGAGAGGTGACGTTTCAGCATGAGACCCTATTACAGACTGGTCACCTCTCCATGTATCCCAGTGAAGCTGCCTGACCTGTTAAGTTATCCATCACTTTGTGTCCTTTTGCCTCTCCCCCACCTCTCTTTCCCAGCTTTCTCGTCCCTACTAGATGTTATGGTGAGAAGGCAGAAGAATGGGGTTAGGAGGGAGAGATAGATCAGCCATGATTGAATGGCGGAGTAGTCTTGATGGGCGGAAAGACCTAATTCTACTCCTATCACATGACCTTATGACCCTATGACCTATTACTATCAGCCTGAAGAAGGACCCAATCCGAAACGTGACCTATCCATATTCTCCAGTGATGCTGCCTGACCCGTTGAATTATTCCAGCATTTTGTGTCTATCGTTGGAATAGACCAGCATCTGCAGTTCCTTTGTATTTCATTTGTAATGCTGTCTGAGTAACGTGATGCTAAAATTTATTACTGAATTTGCATCAGACGTTGAACAAAGCTTTCCCCAACTGCAATCATTGTGAGATTGCCTCATGCATTGATTTTTTTTTTGCCACATGTTCATTAGCAGCAATATTTCTCTTCCCTCTGACTCCTTTCTCTCAGCATTTCACTAAAAAGCCGTTGATTATCTTGATTTGTTATGGCATTCCCACATCTCATAGGAATTCACAACCATGTTTATTTCTCGAGGCACTCAAAAGTGTCTGAGTTTTTCAAAACATTTTACCATAATTTCTTTATCTCCTCAAGGGATTCATTGTTTTCGGAGGCACCATTACTATAGCTCCGCGTTTCTTATCATAATTCAGCAGAATCTGCTCACACCTTCCCACAACTGAGATACCACTGTCACTCGCCAGAGTACTGGGCTAAATATATCTTTTCATAATAACTCATTACAACATTCTCATTTCTTGCAAGGACCAGCTGTTATAATCCGAGCTCTTCTGACATCTTGTAATGTGGAAAATCCTTAACTTTGCCTGGTTCGTTGTCAGCCAGGGCTCAGTTGGTGGTATTTTTGCCTTGGAGGCAGATTGTTCTGGGTTCAAGTCCCGCAACAGGATATCAGAGCTGGCATATCGTGGTGGTATTGAGTAAAAGCTGCACTGTGGAGTTGCTCTCATTCAGGCAGCAACTTTGCCTTCATTCATTTGTTTTACATTGAAACCAGCAATTTCTGTAGCCTTCTTTAAAAAAAAGTCCCAAAAAATGCTGATTAGTTTATTGTAGTTGGCCCAGATGGAGTGGATGTGGAGAGGATGTTTCCTGATATGGGAGAGTTTAGGACCAGAGGGTGCAGCTTCAGAATAAAAGGATGCTCAAGGTGTTTTCATTGCTTTTATTGCCACATGTGCAAAGTGCTAACACAGTGAAATTCTTTATCATAAACAGTCCAGTAGGGTAATGCCATACCCCCGATGCCCAATTAGCAAGTGTACAGACATAGTCTACTGAGCCCGCATGCAAGAGGTGCCATGTTTTGAAGCCATTTTCAAAGTACCCCACTCTAATTCCAGGCTGTTGCCTGTCCCAGGTAAGTAGGTAAATTTGCTTGGTACGTGTAAATTGACCCTAGTGTGTGTAGGATTGTGTTAATGTGCAAGGATCGCTGGTCGGTGCGGACTCAGTGGACTAAAGGGCCTATTTTCCACGCTGTATCTTTAAACTAAACTAAATTAAACTAAACTAAACATCTTTGTAAATAATGTTTGCACCCTTTCTAGTTTAATGACATCCTTCTTATAGGAGAGTGACCAGTACTGTACACAGATCTCCAAATGTGGCCATACCAAAGTCTTGCAACTTTAAGACTTCAAAGAGTAGAAATAAGTTACTGCAGATATTGGTTTCCAGAAGAAGACACAAAGTGCTGGAGTAACTCAACAGGTCAGGCAACATCTCTGGAGAACATGGATAGGTGACGTTTCAGGTTGGGATTCCTCTTCAGATTGATGAATAACCCATTACGTTCCTCCAGCACTTTGTGTCTATATTGTAACTTGGTGGCCCAAGTCCTGTACTCATGATAGGTACAAAATACTTTTGGCTTCCTCTGTAAGTTTTTGCCTTGGTTTATGCATCTCAAGGATGCCAATGGTAGAACATTTTCACCTCAGCAGCGAAGAAAATAAATTGCCTCAAATATTTCAGTAACATACAGCCCAGCTGAGTCTAATGAGATATCCGTGTAGGAAGGAACTGCAGATGCTGGTTTAAACCAAAGCTAGACACAAAATGCTAGAGTAACTCAGCGGGTCAGGCAGCATCTGAAGAAGTGTCTCGACACGAAGCGTCACCTATTCCTTTTCTCCAGTGATGCTGTCTGACCCACTGAGTTACTCAAGCTTTTTGTGTCTATTGAATGAAATATCCAACAGATTTCACAATAAACGTCCACATACATTATAATCTACTGATTGCAATTACAATCAATGCAGTGAACATATGGAATCCTGTAATGTTTAAAACATTATTATTGAATTTCCAGCCAGATGTTTTTCAAAGGAAACCCTGTCAATCTTCCTCGTTGTTGCGTCGTGCACATTGGATATTAAATTTGTTCATCATGCTATCAAGATATATCTTTATGTCAAGGAATGGCAACTTGGATTAAGTAGTTCTGGATACGTTTGGTTATCAGCCATTTTGATGAGTAACTCTGTGGGTCAGGTAGCATCTCAGGAGAAAAAGGATGGGTGACGTTTCGGGTCAGAACCCTTCTTCATACTGAAAGTAGTGCTACACGCAGGGTATATTCTCCAGGGATGCCACCTGACTCGCTAAGTTACTCCAGCACTTTGTGTCCTTTTTTTTGTAAAACAGAATCTGCCTTTCCCTGTTTCTACATGAGATGAAATTCACTCTATCTCTGATGGTAGGGATGTTGCTGAGAGATAGCACCTTATGATGATGCGCCTCCTAAAGTTGCCTCCCTTCTCCTGCATGCGATGCATGTGTGACTTTGTTGAGATGTTTGAGCTTCACAAATGGAGTCATTCTATGCAATAGCACTCCCGTTCTACAAATAACCTTCTGTTTGTGTTGTGACTTACCTGACCACAGAGTGATTTGCAGTCCAATAAATATTTTGCAAGTGTAATAACTCGGGAAACTTCTCCGGTCAATGTGCATGTAGTCAGTCAAGAGTGTTTAATTGTTAAATATATGGGCAATTGAGCAATGAAGTTCGGACATTGTTGTTTTACAGGCCTTTTAATGCAATTACACAAATAAGTATGCAATAATCAATAATACAATGAATGAATAGTCAGTAATATTGGGTAATCAGACCAAAATAGTGCAAAATTAAAGTCACCTGGGCAACCAAGACAAGATTTGTCATAGAACATAGTTTCTGAAGTTGTTAGTGGCCTCACAAATATCAATTCGGTTGTGAACTGTTAGTCACAGGATTAGTATTAGTCCATACACAAGGTAAAAGCTATCAGCTCTTCTCTGAAAAGCACAACAAGATCTTTGATGTCCTTTTGATGGATCTGTTATAGGATAATCTTGGTTTAGAAATTCCATACTTCCTTACAACATAAGCAACCATTTTGGCCCTTCAAAGTCTATGTCTGCTCAAACAGAATTCCTATTGCTCTTGGGTGGCACAGCGGTACTGTTGCTACCTTACAGCACCAGAGACCCGGGTTCGATCCTGACTACGGGTGCTGTCTGTACAGAGTTTGTACGTTCTCCCAGTGACCGCATGGGGTTCCTCTGGCTTCTCCGGTTTCCTTCCACACTCCAAAGACTTGCCGGTTTGCCGATTAATTGGCTTCTGGAAATTGTCCCTAGTTTGTAGGATAGAACTAGTGTATGGTGATCTCTGGTCGGCAAGGTGGGCTGAAGGGCCTGTTGCCACGCTGTATCACTGAACTGAACTTAACTAAAAGAAAAGCATCACTATTTTCCAAAATACCTCCCATGTCTGGATTTGTGAGTCAATGCTGCCACTGAGTCTATTGTTGTGACCACTTTAGTTTCCCTGTTCTTTAATTATTTTAAAAGTAGACATTTGGTAGACTCTCTTCTCACCTCACATTATCTTGGCATAATGTTTGGCACATACATTGTGGGCCAAAGAGCCCGTTCCTGTGCTGTACTGTTCTATGTTCACTGTTTCATGGCTGGTCAGTGGTCAGAGCAAGGCTTCCGGGATTCGCTGCAGAGCCGGACAAAGGAAGACCCAGCGGGCCACTGCCTGCAAAGGAAGTTCGGAAGCTGCCTAGCTCGTCCCAGAAATCTGGCGAGTCGTGGAGGAGGGAGCTGCTGGCGACGGTGGACGCAAGGAGTGGGCCGGTAGGAGAGTGACCGGGGTATTGCCTCCAGCGCCTTCAAGGTCGGCTGCAGGAGTTGACCCCGGGACACAGTGGTGGTCGGGCGAAGAGAGGGATGTTGGTTCACAGGCTGTGCCTGTCGAAGGCGACAGAGGAGGCCCTGCAGTTGCCTGGGGCTTACCTGGATCTGGAGCCGCTCCACTACATCGAGCATGTGGACCAAACTTTGGACTTTTGTAAATCGCGGCAGAAAATGGCGACTCATGCAAGTGTGATCAATGTAAAAGAATTTCACTGTGCGGTGCACACGTGGCAATAAACCATTGAACCATTGACTATAAGTCAGTTCATGCCAATGTTACACTTTTCACCCAATATCTACCCAACCCGTTTGATGTGAACTCTGCACAATCCTCACCAGCTGGCTGTAACTCACTGTGTAACTCTGTGTAACAGTGTAACTCACTCATCTTCATACCCTGCTGTCTTTGAGCTGGTCTTTGTTTGAACTCGTGATATGTTGAGTGCTGCAGAGAGGCTTGTTAGCAAGAGGGGTCGGTTAGGGATTATTACAGTTGTGGCAGCACTGCAACAAGAGAAGAGTAAATAATAATTCAGAGCACATAATTACGTCTGATAATGTTGTGCAAGCACATGTTACAGATTTCACACACATTACTTTATATTTACTGAAACAGGTTTTACCAAGAATGTATATAATTACAGTTTCTCAAACTTGGAATTTATATCGCTCCACCATTTGACACACTTTTTATCCTCTGCACATCTTTGCAGTCACTTACATCCAAAATAATGTACCAATAAGGTCAAATATTTGCCACATTCCCTCTGCCTATTTTATGCCTTCAGCAGAAATTTTCAATATGTTGATGAATGTGCATTGAACAAGAATATATTTATGACCCTGTATCTTAAAGAGTATTTAATCCACAAAAATAATTTACCTGAATTCTATTTCTGCAGGAAGTCTGAAACTGGTCAGCAAGGGACATAAAAGGGCAGCATAGTGGTGCAGCTGGTAGAGCTGCTGTCAAACAGCGCCGGAGACCTGGGTTCCATCCTGACCTCGGCTGCTGTCTGTGTGGAGTTTGTACTTTCCCTCTGTGACCACGTGGGTTTCTTCCAGGTGCTCTGGTTTCCTCCCACGCCCCAAAGACATGCGGGTTTGTAGGTTAATTGGTTTATGTAAAATTGCCCTGAATGTGTAGGGAGTGGATGAGAAAGCAGGATAACGTAGAACAAATGTGAACGGGTGATCGATGGTCAGCGTGGACTCGGTAGGCCGAAAGGCCTGTTTCCAAGCTGTATCTCTAAACTAAACTAAATTGGCATTGATCCCCACAGGCTAAATCTGTTCCCTGTGCACCATCTTTGACTGTAACACATTTGATCCTTTATCTGACACCCTCCTGCTGCATTACAAAATTAGGCCTAATTTCACCTCCAGAAATATAGTCCAACACTTCGCTGGCCTCTGCTCAGCTCCTCCTTGTCTATGTCTATGTTACCTTTATGTTGACTATTCCACCAGGTGGTCACCTCCACATTCCACACTCCGTAACCCTGATATCATTCGAAGCTTAAGTAAAGCACAAAATGCTGCAGTAACTCAGGGTGTCAGACTAGAGTTGCCAACTTTCTCACTCCCAAATAAGGGACAAAAGGTCAAAATAAGGGACAAATTCCCAACGGTAATTCGTTGACCGACTCGGCCATGGCGGGGTGAATGATGAGTTGGCCCGGGTGCTGGACTGCACACAAAGCCCAGCCGGCGGGCCAGCTGAGAGTTTTTGCGAGCGATGTCGCGCGCAAAGTCTGGCATGCCATCCAACTCATGAACCGATGATCGGCCATGAGAAGGAGGGGTGGTGGTGTCGGCGGTAAGCGAAGGTCATAAGGTCGGACAGCTGTCCAGGCTGCTGGCTGAAAGGGCCACGGGCGAGGCGCTGCTGTTGCACTCTATGGGCTGCACTATGTCAGGACGGGTGAGGCTGGGCCGGACGCGGCGCTCTGACCCGACAGTCTCCTCGACCCGAGTAGTAGCAATCGAATATGGGACAAGGGCGGTCCCATATGGGACAAACCAATTTAGCTCAATATAAGGGATGTCCCGGCAAATATGGGACAGTTGGCAACCCTAGGTCACACAGCATCTGTGGAAGGGATGTTTCAGGTTGGGGCCTATCTTCAGACTGAGAGTAACAAAATTGGATCAGTTTGGGCTGGTAGGGGTAACAAGCTACATGCCTCAGGCATTAATGCTGGGACCTTAGCAATTTATAATCAATACTAATGACTTTGATGAAGGGAAAGAATATAGCATTTCCAAGCAAAAAACAAAAGTGCTAGAGGAACTCAGCGGGTCAGGCATCTGTGGAGGGAATGGATACATGACATCTTGAGTCAGGAGCCTTCTTTTCAGTGCTGTCTGACCCACAGAGTTCCTCCAGCACTTTGCCTTCTATTCAAGATTCTAGCCTCTGCAGTACCTTGTGTCGTCATTCAAAGCTTGGCTGCTCTGAAATAACTAGCCGAATGTCCCCACTCTCAGTTTAAAAAAATTATGATTTAAACTGCTAATTCTTGTTTTCAAATCTCTCAATGAGTGTGGCCCATTCCAGTCCCTGACATCTATATAGCATGACCAAATACAAATTCCTCCCATAAATCTGTCCGTTTGATCATCCCCGAATGTAATCCTCCATCACTGCAGCTTGTGCCTTCAGCTGCCAAGGTCCTGATTTCTGGAATCCACCCTCACTCCCTCTATCTTCACAACATCCTGGACACCATCTGCTGGAATATTTCTTCTGTAGCCTGCTATCAACTTTTGCCTGATAACACGTGGGACATTTTTCTGCACAAAATACAATTTTTTATTGTTTTGGATTTTAATCCAGCCTGCGCTGTCTTCCAGACATTTTACCCATTTTGCTTTGTATTCCACCCAGGACACGAATACAACCATCAACCATCTGTTTATCATAACCTCTTCTCACCTGCATCCACCTATCACTCGCCTAGCTTTGTCCTGCCGCTCCTCTCTTTCCCCCCCCCCCCACTCCTTGCCCACAATTAGTCTGATGAAGGCTCCCGACCCGAAACATCGCCCATCCACGTTCTCCAGTAATGCTGTCCAACTTACTAAACTACTACAGCACTTCAATGTTTCCATGACTATTTACATTAGCGTAACATCACACCCATCATACTGTTTGTTAGGCCACAGAAAATTATTTTCAGTTTAACTCTTGACAGTCTTTTGATAAAGTTGGTTGGTTGACAGTGACATTGACTTGTGAGAAATGCATTGGCCTTGGAGGTCTGGTGCACCGATGTGGGTGGGGAAGGTAGGAACCAGTGGCTGAGGTTCAGCACATGGACGTCCGTGGGTGAGAAGGTGAGGCATGGCTTCCGCAAGCAAGCAACATGAAGAAGCGTTCCATTCCCTCCCCAAATGCTGCCTGATCCATTGAGTTCCTCTAACACTTTGTGCTTTGCCCAAGATTCCAGCATTTGCCTTGTGTCTCCTTTAAGTTGGGGATGGACTTTAACAATAAAGAGTTAGGGGAATGGGGCATGGAAATTGTGGTGTCCATTGTGGGTCTAAATTGATTGGGGGATTGTGGGCGTAGCGTCCATCAGTTAATGGAAAGGCGCCTGGAGAAAGATTAGGTAGAGGATAGGATCCTTCTGAAAGGAACAGAGGATTACAGTTTTTACTCCTCTATGGCACGGTGGCTCAACGGTAGAAACATAGAAACATAGAAATTAGGTGCAGGAGTAGGCCATTCGGCCCTTCGAGCCTGCACCGCCATTCAACATGATCATGGCTGATCATCCAACTCAGTATCCCGTACTTGCCTTCTCTCCATACCCTCTGATCCCTTTAGCCACAAGGGCCACATCTAACTCCCTCTTAAATATAGCCAATGAACTGGCCTCGACTACCCTCTGTGGCAGAGAGTTCCAGAGATTCACCACTCTCTGTGTGAAAAAAGTTCTTCTCATCTCGGTTTTAAAGGATTGCCCCCTTATCCTTAAGCTGTGACCCCTTGTCCTGGACTTCCCCAACATCGGGAGCAATCTTCCTGCATCTAGCCTGTCCAACCCCTTAAGAATTTTGTAAGTTTCTATAAGATCCCCTCTCAATCTCCTAAATTCTAGAGAGTATAAACCAAGTCTATCCAGTCTTTCTTCATAAGACAGTCCTGACATCCCAGGAATCAGTCTGGTGAACCTTCTCTGCACTCCCTCTATGGCAATAATGTCCTTCCTCAGATTTGGAGACCAAAACTGTACGCAATACTCCAGGTGTGGTCTCACCAAGACTCTGTACAACTGCAGTAGAACCTCCCTGCTCCTATACTCAAATCCTTTTGCTGTGAAAGCTAACATACAATTTGCTTTCTTCACTGCCTGCTGCACCTGCATGCCTACTTTCAATGACTGGTGTACCATGACACCCAGGTCTTGCTGCATCTCCCCTTTTCCTAGTCGGCCACCATTTAGATAATAGTCTGCTTTCCTGTTTTTGCCACCAAAATGGATAACCTCACATTTATCCACTTTAGAGTTGCTACCTTACAGCTTCAGAGACCTGGGTTCAATCCTGACTATGGGTGCTGTCTGTACAGAGTTTGTACATTCTCCCCGTGACCTACGTGGGTTTTCTCCAGTTTCCTCCCACACTCCAAAGACGTGCAGGTTTGTGGGTTAATTGGCTTCAGTAAAAATTGTAAATTGTACCTAGTCTGTGTAGGATCGTGCTGGTGAATGGGATGATCTCTGGTCAGCATGGACTCAGTGGGCCGAAGGGCCTGTTTCCGCGCTGTATCTCTGAACTAAACTAACTAAAAAATTATGGCAGTTTCAATCTGAAAAGTCACACAAGATTGCTATTGGACCTGACTGGTGCTGTGAATGAAGATGGAGAATGTCTATCATTTCAGAATGGTACAGATCTAAGTGAAAGTTAAGATGACACCTACGGCATTAAAGATGAGGCAAATAATTAGCTCCCCCGCTGACCCATTTTTCACAGTTAAGTTGTTGCCAAGTGACCACAGTGACTGGTTCTAGGTCATAAACTGTAAACAAATAGAAATTAAAATTTAGTGATAATTAAATTGAACCACTTCATTAATTTAATGTGAGTTCTGTGCAATGAAAATGACCAAGGAATGTGGTTCTTAAAATTCACTATTTGTTCATGAGTGAACAGTTAGTTCAATCTGATGTTAAATCAATTTGCTTCCAATTTGCACCTATTAATGAAAGGAGTCATGAGGCAATGAGACTTTATTTTTTGTATGTTTTCCTTTATAATTGATTGCGTAGAAAGATTTATATCATCAAATGATAGCAAAATATTGCAGTATAATTGCTAAGTGGTATATTTGAAAGCTGCTAAATAAGATTCTTTACGTTTTGCAAGTTTTACACATTGGACATTAAGATGACAAACCTTGTCTCTTTAGTCTTTAGACTCCAGAATTACAGTGCAAAAACAGGCCCTTCGGCACACCGAGTCCGTGCCGACCAGTGAACACCCTGTGCACTAGCACTACCTACAAACTAGGGACACTTTACAATTTTTACCAAAGCAAGTTAACCAACAAACCTGTACATCTTTGTAGTGTGGGAGGCACCCGGACAAAGCCCACGTGGTCACAGAGGCAACGTACAAACTCCATACAGGCAGCACCCATAGTCAGGATCAAACCCAGGTCTTTGGCGCTGTGAGGCAGCAACTCTACCGCTGCACCACTGTGCCATCTTCACCTCCATCAGGAGAACAATGAAAAGCAACCAGTATTCATAGGCTTATGGCAAAGGCATACCTTTATGTTCAATTTCCTTCTAAATGATGTTACAGTGATAACATCTGTAAGCCAACAACAAGCTTAATTTTTCTGGACTAGCCATGTCGTGAGGATTCAACTATTAATATTCTGCCCATTGGATTGAGATATGAAAACACTTAAAATATTTTTTAGAAAGTAATTTTTGTTTTGAATGATTATTTTCAACAATATACAGTAAACCCTCGGCTGTGGCTAAAAATGCTGTGGGTTAAAAAAAGTCTGTGTTCATTTTACTAAAGCAAGGCAAGAGATCACACTGTTGATATGAGAACAGTTGGTATGGATGGGGAACTGATGGAATTTCTTGCTGAGTGTGTGAGAAGGAAAAGTCCAGTGCCTAAAACACAACCATATTTCTGTACATTTTTTTGCCATTTTGAGGGATTGAAATAATTTACAATTCCAATTCAACAAAAATAGCTCAAAACCATGTTAAAACAAAATTATGCTGGCAAAGTAAGAAAGGTTTAATGAAGACACAAAAGATGCTGGAATTGAGCAAAACACAAAGTGCAGCAGGAATAGAACAGGTCAGGCAGCATCTGTGGAAGGAACTGGACAGGCAATGCTTTGGGTCTGGACCCTAATTCAATCTGATGGCGTTGTCATTTGCTGTCCTATTTCATTGTAAATAACTAAAGGATGTATGAATCTGTCTTTTTGTTTCTGAACAAGTTCTATAAACAGATATTATTTTCAAAATGCATTATGTTGAAAGAAGTCTCTTAATCCAATGTCCAGTGAGTCTTCTCTTGACTTCCTCCTGGGGGTATGTGGCTGTATAGAAAGCTGGCTAAGTAGTGTTTGGAAATTTGGCAAAAGTGTAATGGAACAGTCACTTACTAATATATCATCTGTTAATAGTTTCCGGGTCTGTTCACCTTCCAGTTTCTGAATGTTTAGCTTGTGGAAACTCGTGGGATAAATTATATACTATTTATTTTTCACATAAATAAATTAGCACCGTTACAAAAGCAAAGTGTAGTATGTGGAGACACAAGAGACTGCAGATCCTGGAATCTGAAGAAGGGATCTGACCTGAAACATCATCTGTCCATTCCCTCCACAGATGCTGCCTGTCCCGCAGAGTTTTGGCTTAGAGATACAGTGTGGAAAAAGGCCCTTTGTCCCACCGAGTCCACGCTGACCAGCAAGCACCCGTACACTAGTTCCTTTCTACACACTAGGGACAATTTATAGAGGCCAATTATACGAACCTATATGACTTTGGGATGTGGAAAGAAACCAATCCTGATCTTGGATGCTGTGTGTATGGAGTTTGTACATTCTCCCTGTGACCGCATGGGTTTTCTCCGAGTGCTCCGGTTTCCCCTCACATCCCAAAGCCATACAGGTTTGTAGGTTGTTTCTTGTTTCTGTACAAAATCTTTTGCATTCAAACAACATTCCTTTTGCCATTTTATTTATTCTGCCTTAAACCAAACCATGTACCTTCCATTCCCTCCACAGAGGCTGTCTGACCCGCTGAGTTCCTCCAGCACTTTGTGCTTTGCTGAATCACAAACCCTTCCCCTTTTTTCTTTACTCTCCTCCCTAATCTTCTTTCTTTGCCTCTCAAATCATGTTTATTCCTAGCTTCATCTGCCCATGCTAACTGTGTTTCTCTCTCCACCAATGCTCTCTGACTTACTGAGTACCACAGGCACTTTCTGCTTTAATTGTAACAGCAGGATTTAATTGTGTTCCAACTATATTATACATGCAAGGGAGGTTCTGTGCGTGAACCTGATGTGACTGATTGACAGTGAACTTTTGGAAATAATGAGAGTATTCTTTAGCTTTGTTGAGTGAGATGTAATTACCATCAGAATTCACCCTAGGTGGAAGTCTAATTGTCAATTGGGGGGAAAATCTGAAGTAATTTCAGTTCACTGACACCTGATATAGAAGAGCATATGGATTTTAATTGGACGAGTTCCCATTTATTTACCTCTGCCGCTGATTTTAAACCCACAATCCGGTGACTTACAATAAAACAAATAGCAAGCACAGACTGTGGCCTCACTCACAAATCCACATGATTACATATATTATTTTATTCATGAGACTCGATGCAATGTAGCTCAGAATCACAGAACAATTTCTCAAGGTCCAAACGAATTAAAATTTCAACAATTTTCTGTCAACCTTCTGCCGCAATGGTTAAAAAAAATAAACGGAATAAATGATGCTGGATCGCTGGGTTTTGAGATAAGCTGGGAGCCGTGTATAGCAAGCAAATCTCCCATAGTTCACACACTGTGAAAGGTCCTCGCTGTACCTCACAGCCATTTCCCCTCAGTTTCCCTCATTCTCGGTTTCTTCTGAAAAATATTAATCAACATAATTAGCTGACCACGATGGTCAGTTTTCTGAAGCGGTCTTTGTTTTCTCTGCATCACCTTTGGTTTTCAAATAGTGGGCCTGCAAGATAAATTTGATAAAAATACTATTGGGTAGAGAATGACATTGCATTCAATCTGGCATCTACTGCCTGGTATTCAGTATTTGATATTAATGTTACTTGTCAGTAAGTCTGAACAGCAGAGCCATTTTATAGCGAGATCTCCCCAGTAGTATCTGCACAACTGTTGTAATTGACATCTTCCATTTAACAGGTCTGTGTTCTTGCCTGCCGTTGCCTAGGAGATGAGCAAGGGGCCTCTGCCAGGGAGTTCTTGTAGCCCTTTTTGCATAGTTTTGCTACATAATCTTGGTCCTTCAATATGTGCCAGAAAGCTGAGTAAATAAAATAGCACTCCCTTTCGTTTCCACCATTCAGGATATTAGAACAATGGCTTTCTGCCAATGCTGTGTAATTGGGCACACCGAGGAGTGTGTGTAAAAAAAAATCAGACGACAATTCGCATTCAATTATTGAAGACAAATTAAGTGCTGTTTCTGAGGCGTTGTTTGAGGCAGGGCTTGGAAGATTGCCCATTTCGCTCAGTCCATTTCAAACATATGTTTTTTTTTCACTTCCCTCAGGGCACTGCAGGATTAAGGGAAAAAAAATCAGACACATTTCTCTGTGCAGCGTCAAGTTTAGCTTGCTGCTGGCATTGTTTGTGAGTCGGTGGGACTGGGCGCTGGGCCACACCGCACAGAAATGAGCGTGCGTTGTAGGCTAACGATGGTGTTGAGATGGCTCGTGTGTTGGGATTGTCATTTCACAGATGAAGTGTTTAACCCAGGCCCCTTCTTGTAGATGTAGCTACAGTATCTGTATCCTTCGTCACTGACCTGAACATGATTCATACTGTCAGAAAAGGCACCAATCAAAAAGGCCGAAACGTCACCCATTCTTTCTCTCCACAAATGCTGCCTGTCCCGCTGAGTTACTCCAGCACTTTGTGTCTATCTTCAATCAAAAAGGCCATTGGGCAATTAGAAATAGATCTTACCCCCAACAACACCTCACCAAAAGGGGCTCTAAATGCAACGTAAAGGAAGTGCTGGACTGGAATGTGGTTGGTTGTGGAAACATGCAATGAGTCCATTACTTGTACTCACAGTTTTTAACTTCTACGCTCTTTTGCAACAGGAGAGCGACAATTCACAAACAGTTAAATGCCACTGCCTCTGTTTCGATGTGCTTGCAGAGACAAAAGTTACGTATTTATGTCATAAATACTTCATTATAATAAAAGCAACCTTACCTACTCAAATGAAAAAGAATAATAGGAATACTGCAGATTCAATAAACAATAATTTAATTTACCATCATTTTATTTAAAAAACTTGTGTAGGAAGGAACAGAAGGTGCTGGTTTACACTGAAGATAGGCACAAAATGCTGGAGTAACTCAGTGGGTCAGGCAGCATCTCTGGAGAAAAGGAGTAGGAAATGTTTCAGGTCGAGACCCTTCTTCATATCAAAAAAGTTGATTTATTCAACTTCAGACAGTGAACTTCTAAATGCAGGTTACACTTTTTTGCCTTTTGGCCTCGCCGTCCTGTAGAAGTTTGCCTGCTAATATTTTTACTCATGCCCCCACCTCGCTCCTGCCTAGAGAATCCATTAACTTTGGAAGTGGTTGCTGTGCTGAATTAACTTCTCCCCCATGTTTAGGGTTCAGAAGGGTTTCATCAGCTAAGGGCCAAATGCAGGTAAATGGGACCAGCCCAACGTGCTAACTTGGTTGGCATGGACAAGGTGGGCCGAAGGGCCTGTTTCTATACTGTATAGCTATGACCCAATCTGCTGTTGTGATATAAACAATAATATGCTCCATCGGTACTTCGACCCAATAAGAATGCGAAAAGACTTTAGGAACATAATTTCAGAACAAGATTCCAGCTGATTTTCTATGCTTTAGCTTCATATATACCTGTGGTCTAGTCAGTTTAGTTTACTGTCACGTGTACCGAGGTACAGTGAAAAGCTTTTTTGTTGCATGCTAACCTGTGCTATCCAGTCTGTAGAAAGACTATATATGATTACAATCAAGCCAACCACAGTGTACAGATACAGGGCAAAGGGAATAATGTTTGTGCAAGATAAAGTCCAGAAAAGTCCGATTAAAGATAGTTCAAGGGTCTTTAATGAGGTAGATGGTAGCTCATGACCGCTCCCTATTTGGTGAGAAAATGGTTCAGTTGCCTGTTAACAGCTGGGAAGAAACTGTCCCTGAATCTGTAAATGAGAAATCTGTGCTGAGAATAGATCCATGCATTTTCTTTCCATTAAAAATCTAAAGGTGTTTATTTTTGTTGAAATCATTGAAGTGGGTTAGATATTTCAATATTTGCGATAACATTACAACATTGATTTATACTGTGACTTTAATTAGCAGAGCGGAATCTCACAAGATGTTTCGTAAGAATGTTGGAAGACACGTTTAACACCAAATGGAAAGAAATATATATTCAGATGGTACAAAGCTTGTCCAAGAATCAAGAAGCAAATTAAGAAAGATGACAAGGTTTATGTTAGTCTTCCATTGTCAGACTAATATTCATGGAGAGATACATGAAAATATGCAATCCATCAAGCACCCATCTACACTCAACTTACAATAACCTCTTTTGTCCGCCCCACACCCCATCAACTTCCCCCAGATTCTATCAGTCATCAAAACACAAGGGACAATTAACAGTAGCCAATTAACCTAATAACCTGCACATTTTTGGGGATGTGGGAAGAAACCAGAGCACCAGGAAAAAATCCATGTGGGCACAGGAAGAACATGCAAGCGCCACAGACAGCTCCAAAGGTCAGGATTGAACCTGGGTCTGTTGGAGCCATGAGGAAGCCGCTCGATTAGCTGCACCGCTGTATCTCCTGTTGATCGACGAGGGCAGTGGATGTTGTGCTGCTGAAAAGGCAGAGCTTTGGAAGGGAACCCTAAGCCCGGGTTTCTCTGCAGGTTGTGGAGCTTCATGTTCCACACAACAAGCTGATAGATAGTTTTTTTCCTCCAACAAATTGGGTGGACTTTGACAGAAGAAAATAGGTTGAGCAAGCTTGTATTCACTGGAGTTTAGAAGGATGAGGGGCAATCTTATAGAAACATATAACATTATAAAAGGACTGGACAAGCTAGATGCAGGAAAAATGTTCCCAATGTTGGGCGAGTCCAGAACCAGGGGCCACAGTCTTAGAATAAAGGAGAGCCATTTAAGACTGAGGTAAGAAAAAACGTTTTCACCCAGAGAGTTGTGAATTTGTGGAATTCCCTGCCACAGAGGGCAGTGGCCAAATCACTGGATGGATTTAAGAGAGAGTTAGATGGAGCTCAAGGGGCTAGTGGAATCAAGGGATATGGGTAGAAGGCAGGCACGGGTTATTGATTGGGGACGATCAGCCATGATCGCAATGAATGGCGGTGCTGGCTCGAAGGGCTGAATGGCCTCCTCCTGCACCTATTTTCTATGTTTCTATGTTTCTAAGCTAGGACTTTATTCCTTGGAGTGCAGGAGGCTGAAGGGTGATCTTATAGAGGTATATAAGATCATGAGGGGAATGGATAGAGTGAAGACACATGGAGCCTTTTATCCACAGTAGGGAATCAAAAAACTGAGGACATAGGTTTAAAGTGATGGGGGAATGATTTAACAGGAACCCGAGGGGCAACGTTTTTTACACAAATGGTGGTAGGGATATGGAACGAGCTGCTAGAGGAGGTATTTGAGAGGTACTATTGCAACGTTCAAAAAAACATTTTGATAAGTAACTGGAGAGGATAGGTTTAGAGGGATATGGGTCAAATGCATTCAGGTAGGACTAGTGTAGTTGGGGCATCTTGATCAGCGTGAGCAAGTTGAGCTGAAGGGCCTTTTTCCACGTTGTATGACTATCACTTTATGACTCTAAGAAAGTAGGTCTGATCCAACACAGGGAAGACAGGTTTGGTAATGATTGACGGGTGGGCTGCAGAGATATCAGGCAGCCTCATCAATACCAAATTATCAATCCATTTCCTGGGATAAGATTAACTGCCTGTTGCTTTTCTCAGCTCTGACTGGTATGGATTAGAATTGGATTTCAATATTTTACTTATTTTAAAAAATGCCTCTAATCTGACTCCCAACTCACCTGTCTTCAGGTGCTAAAATTCAGCCCACCTTGTAGGTGTAGCTGGCACTTCCTATTCATTGTGTAGGAAGGAACTTGAAGATGCTGGTTTACACTGAAGATAGACGCAAAATGCTGGAGTAACTCAGCGAGTCTGGCAGCATCTCTGGAGAAAAAAGAATAGGTGATATTTCGAGTTGGAACCCATCTTCAGGCTCTTTTTCATTGTTCTGCAACTGAAGGAATTGGGAACAGAATTAATCTGTTCTTTACATATAATGTTATAATAACATTAACCAGTAGTAATCATAAGTGCTGAAGGAACCCAAAAAGGAAGGATAGTAACTGTCCTCAACAGAGTCAATGCAGCAAAGACCAAGGGATAAAATCCTGTCTTTGTATTGATGCCAAAGCACCAACACTAATAACCTGAGCACTGCTCGCTCTCAACCTTGACAATGGTGACAATTGAGAAGACAATTTGCTGCAAATCTATCTAGTTATCCACCCACATACCCTCTCACAAATGTGGCATTTATACATAGAACATAGAAAAGTATTGCACAGGAACAAGACTTTTGGCCCATAATGTCAGTGCCAAACATGATGCCAAGATTAACTGTGGACACAAGGAATTGCAGATGCTGGTTTATAATAAAAGAAACAAAGTGCTGAAGTAACTCAGCAGGCCAGGCAGCATCTCTGGAGAACAAGGATGGGCAGTTTGAAGAAGTGTCCTGACCCAAAATGTCACCATCCTTTTTCTCCAGAGATGTTACCTGACCCGCTGAGTTACTCCAGCACTTTGTGTCTATCTACAATAGATACCAGCATCTGCAGTTCCTGTCTACACATGGATTGGCAACGTTTCAAGTCGGGACTCTGCTTTCTCCTGTGCCTGCATGTGATCCATATCCTTCCATTCCCGGCATATCCATGTGCCTATCTAAATGCTTCTAAAACACCACTGTCATATCAGCCTCCACCGCCATCCCTGGCAGCACATTCCCGGCACTCACCACCCTCTGTGTAAAAAAACTCGCCCCGCACATCTCTATTAAATTTTGCCCCATTTATCTTAAAGCTGTGCCCTCTAGTCTTTGACATTTCCACCCTGGGGACAAATGTTCTGACTGTCTACCCTGTCTATGCCTCTCATAATTTTATATACTTCTATCAGGTCCCACGTCAGCCTCCGGCATTCCAGAGTAAATGATCCAGGTTAAAAAGAAGAAAATGACAATCATGGGAAAACATTGCATTTCTTTCAGTCCAGTTCTTTGTGATATCAGTCAGCTTCTGTCAATACTGAAGATGGATGCAAAATGCTGAAGTAACTCAGCGGGTCAGGTAGCTTCTCTGGAGAAAAGGAATAGGTGACGTTTCAGGTCGAGACCCTTCATCTAGCTTCTGTCAATAGATGCATTTAGGATATTCTAGAAATCTGGAGTGAGATCTTCTTGGGTGGAATTTAATTTTGTTGAAGCAATTTGGTCCCCACTCCCCACACTTGTGTGTTATTCACCAGGGCTGTCATTCCTACCTCGATTCTTTGCTCTTTGACTCAGAATCTGTCAACTGCCCTGAAAGATCCAATTAGAAAATTAACCACTTTTGATCCATCTTCTCTGTTGCCCAACTCAACAATCATGCCAATAAAATCCATGGTTCAATGGTGCGTTATTGTCACGTACCTTGGTACAGTGCAATTCATTTTTTGCATATAGTTCAGTAGAAATGTTATTAATTATACATGGGCAAAATCATTCTTAAGTGTAAGATAATAGATTACATTGGGGCAGTAGACAAAAGTCGCCATGTTTCCGCCTCCACCTTGTACCCTTCAAGTTCAGAGTTGTTAGAAATGTTAGCATCTTAACTGGGCCAGAAAGGCCTGTTGTCCTAGTGGCGGCACTGGGTTGGAGTTGCAGGGGTCAGGATGGCCAGGCGATCTCGATTTTGCTAAATTATTTGCAGAATTATCTTTGGAAAAAAACTAATTAAGTTCTCCAGAGATTACCATCTGCAGCAGATTTTTATAAAGGATGTTTATAACGCCTTTTCATTATCCTTCAGTGCACATTCACAGAAAGCTGTTTGCAAAATTCCTCATTCAATATTTTTATTATCAGAAACGGCGATGATTTTGCATTAAAAATTTGAATAGCATGGCATTTATATTTTGAACTCCAGTCTTCCTACATTTTTGATAACATGAGATAAAGTAATGTGAGTCTGCATTTATGAGACCAGAAGGCAGGAAGATAAATAGGCGCGGTGGAGTCAAATGGCCGAGATGAGGTTTGATCTGAGAACGATGGGTTGGCATAAGCTATGCTTTCATTAAAAACGACAGTGTTGTTAGCTGAGACCTATAACTGCATTGAAGAACGAGGACTGCTCTTGTTTTATTCAAGTTCACAGAAAACATCAAGGGGAAAGATCTGTTGTAATTTAAGAATTCAAATCCCTTTAACCTAATAAATGCTTTGGTCGTGACTTTGTTCAACAATTTTTTTAATCAGATGTTATCTCGCCTTGCAGGGAAAAATAGAAATGTCTGTGTTAACAAATCCTTGTACATAAATAGCTTTTATTTGGATGTAAATTAGGAGAATTAATAAGATTGTTTGCTGCCCTGTACATGTGACATTTCTGCTGCATGTGTCTGTGTGTGTGTGTGTGTGTGCACATCAGATGAAATATTAGATGTGTGCGCAGTTTGCTACACTGCTGGGTTCAATAAACTTTAGTGAGTTCATAGACTTAATGGTCAAATTATATTGTAATAGGATTGTATATTACTGTTATTTACACATTCTCGGCTTATCATCCAAGTGTTCAGACATTAACCTTTTGAGGTGGAAGATGCCACTGTAATATGCCTGTTGCATGATTATCACAGACCCATGCAAAATATATTCATGAAAACAAAGAAGAATGGAAAAATCTTTCAGTAATAGAATCTCGGCTGCAAATTCTCACCTTATCCACCTCAGCATATTTAGTGGCTCAATCCTAAATTATTACTTTAAAGCTAGATGGGTTAAAGGTGATATATCTTTTACGAACAATACCCGAATTAAAGGGATAATGTATACATGTCGCTGTACAATGCCACATGTGAACTAAGGATTAATCATCGCTGACATTGCGTTCTGATTACAGATCCCCATCAAAAGAGCTTAATATTCTTTTCGTAAAGCTTCTGTGCTGAACAGAAAAGGCCAAATTGTACAATTGTTATTCTGAAGGATCAAGAAGCTATGATATTGTTGCAAAATTAACTCATGTATATTGTTGCACATTAATTTAGATTGGGGTGGCACAGTAGCTTGGCATAGAGCTGCTGCCTTACAGCAGCAGAGACCTGGGTTCGATCCTGACTACGGGTGCTATCTGTACCGAGTTTGTACGTTCTCCTTATGACTGCCTGGGTTTTCTCCGGATGCTCTGGATTCCTTCCACACTCTAAAGATATAAAGGTTTGCAGGTTAATTGGCTTCAGTAATAATTTTCAAACAAGGAACTGCAGATGCTGATTTACACAAAAGGACACAAAATGCTGGAGTAACTCAGCGGGTCAGACAGTATCTCCAGAGAACATGGATAGGTGACGTTTCGGGTCGGGATCCTTCTTCAGACATATTATAGGGAAGGGGGAAGAAAGCTGGAAGAGAGGAGAGGCAGGACAAAGCATGACAGGTAATAGGTGGACACAGGTGAGGGGGGCGTTTGATAGGCAGATGATTGGAACAAAGGCCAGAGATAAAAGCAAAAGTTGTGAGATGGATTGAAGAGGTGCAAATAGTGAAGCCAGAGGAAGGAATGCAAGAGGGGGAGAGGGAGGGGGAAAGAGAGAAATATGTGTGAGTCCAGGTAGGGCACAGGGGAGGGGGAGAGATGGAGGGTTGTTAGAGAGAAAGGGGGAGGGTCTGGGGAGAATGCAGTGGGGGAGGGGGCAGGGGGGGTGTTAGAGGTTGCCTAAATTTGGAGAATTCAATCTTCATTCCTTTCAGAAAAGATATTATTCCAAGCTGCTCTCTCAGATATCCCATGATCTATTTGAAAATGAGCAAACCAGATAATGATGTCATATTGTAATATACATCATATATGTCAACAGTTTTGCAAAATTTGGATATCTAAAGAATGAGAAATCAGAGATTTTCTGGAGAAACAGTTTCAGGATACCTCCATAAACCCATCTTTCTAGTTATTTCATTGTCCTGATCAATAATTATATCTCAGCCCAAAGAAGTAAGGCAGTTTACGTTGTAGAAAGGAACTGCAGATGCTGATTTATACCAAAGATAGGCACAAAGTGCTGGAGTAACTCAGCAGGTCAGGCACCATCTCTGGAGAAAAAGGATGTGTGATGTTTCGGGTCAAGACCCTTCTTCAGACTGCGATCACATAATTTGTTGATGTATCTGTCTGATGATATATGCACGATTTGGGTACGAACGATTCTTGCACCAGTAATTAGCTATGAAATACAACGCACTATCTTGCGGTCATGAAAGATGCTATGCTTATGCAACTTCTTTTTTCACATGATATTATTTCTTATTGCTAACTTTCCTTCAGAATTAAAGTTTCAACTTGACGGACAAGGGACCTGACAGCTGAAAGGGATTTTAATAAATATTTTTTAGTGTAGAGATTGGTCCGCCTGCTTTGATTTTTTTTTGACCAGCAGAACAGGTACCTTTCTGTAAAGAAACTCAGCCTCTTATCTTACATTGTTATTCAGCCCAACACATGCCTTGTTAGTTGTGATTTGTAATTTGCATGAAGGAGCAAATTAGCTGCAATTGGGAACAAAACTTTCCAAGTCTAATGCTGAGATTTAACTAGCAACGTTGTACTGTAGGAAGATCTTAATATATCCCAGTTGATCCCCTTTTAGAACATTCCAAGTGAAACAGGTAATGGTGTTTCATTGTGATATACATTGAATTTGCCAGCTGTTTCACAAGATTTAGATATCTAAAAACTGAAATATCAGAGATTTTTTGCAGTGAGTGTTTCAAGGTACTTTTATATCCAGCCTTTTTTGTATTCCAGACTTTTGGAACATTCTCTTGTGTTTTGCTATTTCTTTGTTAACAGCTTCTTGCTTGTAGCCTTGGTACCTTCTTCATTTTTCATGTGCATTAATCCTGTCTTAGCAACTGTATAGAGGAGTATAATGTAATCCTGTCATTGTGGAGAAGCATGCGTGCGCCTGAGACCCTGAGCTAACCCATGATGAGCTGTGCTCCACGGCGGGCAGAGTGGGAGGTTTGTGATGAAGCACGGCCAAAGAAGATGACCTCGACGGTGGAACAGGCGGAGGATGATGTCTGGCCGACAGGTGGAGACTACAGCGGCTGAGAAGGTGGAAGAGGAGAGACCCCCCACCCGTGGTGGAGTCCGTGCCGTTGGAGCCGGGTCTGTCACTGTCACGGACTGGGCGGTGGCTGTCCCATGGGATTCCACACGGGAAAAGATGTAACACGCGGCCGCACCATGGAGGGACGTAAACTCTATGGCTCAAGGATCAGCCTCTTCAGCCGTCTCTAGACCCACAGAAAGGACCCACCAGGAGGGCAATCACACTCCACTTCGAGTGATCACCAATGATAATGATGATTTAACATGTAAGAAATGTGAACCAAACACAGGAATTTGATACTCAAGCTGACATCAAAGCCATATTTATTATATCGCCAGAGAACACAAAATACTGGAGTAGGCAACATCTCTGGTGGACGTGGGTAGGCGACGTTTTGGGTCAAGTCAAGTCAAGTCAATTCATATTTATTTATATTGCACATTTAAAAAACAACTCTCGTTGGCCAAAGTGCTTTACATTTGTTATAAGAATAGTATAAACAAACAAACTACATACATATATACATATAGCCCTCGCTCAGAGGACGTCAACAAAGGCTTGGGAGTTCAGATGTTTTTAGTCTTGACTTAAAGGAGTCGATGGAGGGGGCAGTTCTGATGGGAAGAGGGATGCTGTTCCACAGTCTAGGAGCTGCAACCGCAAAGGCGCGGTCGCCCCTGAGCTTATGCCTAGACCGTGGGATATTCAGCAACCCCAAGTCGGCCGATCTGAGGGACCTGGAGGTGGAGTGGTGGGTGAGAAGACTTTTAATGTAGGTGGGGGCAAGCCCATTGAGGGCTTTGTAGACATAGAGGAGGGTCTTGAAATTTATACGGAACCACACAGGGAGCCAGTGGAGAGAGGCCGGGATCGGGGTGATGTGGTCCCTTTTTCGGGTGCCCGTCAGGAGTCTCGCTGCGGCGCTTTGGACCAGTTGCAGGCGGGACAGGGAAGATTGGCTGATGCCAGTGTAAAGGGAGTTGCAGTAATCTAGGCGGGAGGAGATAAATGTGTGGATGATCTTTTCAAGGTCATCAAACTGGAGGAATTGTTTTATTTTAGCTATCGTCCGAAGCTGAAAGAAGCTAGCTTTTACCATGGCATTGACTTGTTTGACAAATTTCAGTGCTGAGTCAAATATCACGCCAAGGTTTTTGACGTGAGGTTTGAGTAGTGGGGTAAGGCTTCCAAGGCTGCCTGCTATCATTTTGATTGAGTCCAAGGGGCCGAGAAGGATGACCTCAGACTTACTCTCGTTTAGTTGGAGGAAGTTCTGGGCCATCCAACACTTTATATCCTCGAGGCAGCGGGTAAGGTTAAGCAGATTGGTTTTTGGGCTTCAGGGGGAGATAGAGTTGTGTATCGTCGGCGTAGCTATGGAAGGAAATGCCGTGCCTTTCAATGACTTGGCCTAAGGGGAGCATATACAGGGAGAAGAGAATGGGGCCAAGGATGAAACCTTGTGGAACCCCACAGCAGAGACTAGCTGGGGAGGAGAAAGAGTTGCCTATGTTAGTTGAGAAACTCCTACCTTTGAGGTAGGAGATGAACCAGCTCAGGGCAGTGCCATCAATACCAACCCCATACCGGAGACGGTCAATTAGGATGGTGTGGTCGACAGTATCAAATGCTGCGCTGAGGTCAAGAAGGAGCAGGATTGCACAGTCGCCGGAGTCAACGGTGAGCAGTAGGTCATTATGTACCTTCAACAAGGCAGACTTCTTCCGACATAGGTGATCTCCAGTGTATTGATCACAGCTTAGGAACAGAGGATTGTATTACCCAATGCATTGCACAGTTGCTAAGCAGAACCATACATAGGCTGCTCTGTCCCTCAGGAACGGAAATTCTAATTTCTATAAATAAACACAGCTTAAGATATCTCAGTGTTTAATTGTTCCTGGGTCAGACCTCTTTATAAATTGTAAATGATAGTTTTGACTGCAGGTCAACACTACACGAGGCAACAAACTTCTTGTTTTGCATCATTACGCAGTTTGATGTCTGGGACCTTTCAGACTTTATACTTTAGAGATATAGACCGTTTGGCCCACCGAGTCCGCATTGACCAGCGATCACCCCGTACACTAGCACTATCCTACACACTAGAAATAATTTTACAACATAACCAAAGCCAATTAACCTTTTAACCTGCACGTCTTCGGAGTGTTGGAGGAAACCGGAGCACCCAGGAAAAAAACCACGCGGTCACGTGGAGAACGTACAAACTCCATGATCAGGATTGAACCTGGGTCTCTGGTGCTGTGAGGCAGCATCTCTATCACTGTGCCGACCCGATGAAGTAATTTTGACACCCACATAGTTTTGCAACAGGGTACTGCATATGAGGGCTTCATGATTTAACTGAAGTATGAAGTGTGCTGCCTATGGAAGAGAATTTAAGGAATTCACTTAAGGGTGGCATAGTAGTGCAGCTGGTAGAGCTGCTGCCTCAGCGTCAGTGACCCGGCTGGGGACTCCTGAATATCGTCCTGGCCTCGGCTTTGGGTGAAACTGCGCCAGATGTCCACACTAAACACAGCAGGTCAGGCAGCATCTGTGGAGGGAATGGACAGATGACTTTTCAGGTCAGGACACCTCCTCAAGTCTTCAAATCTGAAGGAAGATCCCAACTTGAAACACCGTCTGTTCATTCCCCCCACAGATGCTGCCTGACCCTCTGAGTCCCTCCAGCACCCTATGTCGTGCTCAAGATACCATCATCTGTAGTTGCTTGTTCTTTGTTTAATTCTTGTTTAATTCTTGTCAGATGTCTAGCACTTATATTAACTCACCTTTGCATGAATGTTCTACATAAAAATCTATGTTCATTTTTCTTAAACAAGGCAAGAGACCATGCTGTTGATTTGAGAACAGTTGGCATCGATGGGGATCCATGAAAATGTATTGCAGAGTGGATGTGAGAAGAAAAAATCCAGTTCCTAAAACACAACCATATTTTTGTACATCTTTGCTATTTTGAGGGATGCAATCATTAACAAATACAATTCAACAAAAAAGCTCAAAACCATGTGAAAAACTATCCTGGCAAAATACCAACATTTCAATAGAGCACATAAAACTGCAGATGCTGGAATCTTGAGCAAAACACAGTGTGCATGAGGAACTCAACTGGTCAGGCAGCATCTGTGGAAGGAAATGGAGGCCTCCAGCACTATGTTTTTTTCCTCAAGATTTCACCATCTGCAGCTTCTTGTCTTCAGATGCAAAACTGATACATGAGAGATGGATACAGGAACATTTCTCCCCTTGCTACACTTCTCCTCTTACCTTAAACCTATGCCCTCCCATCTACAAACTTTCCACTCTGGGAAAAGGTTCTCACTGTCTACCCTATCTATGCCTCCTATGCTTCTATCAGGTCTTTCCTCGCTCTATGATGCTCCAGAGAAAACAATCCAACCTTGTTCAACCTCTCCTAAGATCTAATGTCCCTTAATCCAGGCAACATTCTGGTAAACCTCTTCTGCACCCTCCCCAAAGCCTCCTCATCCACCCTGCAATGGGGCAACCAGCACTGCATGCAATACTCCAAAAGCAGCCTTGCCAGAGTCCCATAAAGCTACAGTATGACTTCCGGACTCTTATACTCAATGCCCTGACGGATGAAACAAGCATACCATGCCAATTTTTTTAACCGATGAGGCAAGCATACCATGCCAATGTTGGCCACAAGTTCTGCAACTTAATATCAACATCCCTGTTGCAATTAAAGCGGCTAGTGTCAATGATCAGCCAAGCCAGGTGATTTTGTCACATCTCATACCAATTGCTTTGTGCAAAATCAGCCAAGATTCAGAAGCAGGTATAATATGCAGTGTTTCACAGGGAAGAGAGCATAAGGGGAATAAAAGGGTTTCTGATACTGTTAAATCAACATGTATAGAAAATTTGCTTTACACACCAAATGTTTTGAGCTTCATACAGAGTCTTGTGAAATCTTGTCCAAGTCTTGTGATGGTTCATTTATTTAAGTCAGTGGTTATATTGATTATTTAATGGCACCGTTTGTAGGGTTGTTTACTTTGCGAGTAAATCTGAAGAATTTCTGCAGTGGTGTTCCAGCTTTGTATTTGATTTATCCCCACTTTTCCGAAACTCTTCTCTAGAGAACGCAATTCTGAAATTCTATCCATGTCTTTGTTCACATAAAATACAATGAAAACTTCTGTTGCCCTGGAAGTTAATGCTGTGCTAAAACTGCCTTCTAAAATAATTCCATTCTCAATCCCCAGTCGTGTAGTAAATGGTTTGTAGTTTAGGTTTTTTCAGCTTGTTCAGGTTTCTTGGAAGTATAATTAGGGATCAAGCACATCGCCATTGTATGTGACTAATGCAAGCTTCAAGCAATAAAACCTTTGCTTCTTTTAATGAGCATTTTTTGAAATGCAGACATCAGAAATTTGGCATAATACCTGAAAATAAAGGTTTAACTATATTGTTTTAAAATCAGGTAGGAAGTACCGTTTATTAAAATGCCAGGAATTTAATGTGACATTGGATATAAATGGAGAATATCTATCAATTGCAGGTCATATCGTGCACAGCAAACAGGATAACAGTTTAGGATTTGCAGTGTCACAGAATGAGGGACTCCAAAAAGGTTCAATGTAAGGTCTTTGGGACCTGTCTGAAGAAGGGTCCCCAACCCAAATCGTCACCTATCCATGTTCGCCAGAGATGCTGCCTGACCCGCTGAGTTACTCCGGCACTTTGTGACCTTCAATGTAAGGTCTATTCTGTCAACTTCCAGCAAGTCTTCAATGGGAAATAAAACACAAAGGGCTGAAGAACTCAATAGGCCAGGCAGCATCCATGGTAGAGAAGGGTCCTGACCCAAAATGTCTGTCCATTTCCCTCTAGAAATGCTGCCTGACCTGTTAAGTTATTCCAGCACTTTGTGTTTTGCTCAGGATTTCAGCATTTGCTGTTCTTTGTGTCTCCAATGTGAAGTGCATGTTCATGACTTAGAATATGGTAGATGTCCTCAACAAGTCAATAGGAACTGCAGGAGGACAGAGAAAGCTTTCGACAGAGAAAGTTTTTGACATTTCCACCCTGGGAAAAAAAGGTTCTGATTGTCTACACTATCTATGCCTCATAGTTTCATATACTTCTATCAGGTATCCTCTCAACCTTCTAATCCAGGAAAACCTCTGAGAAACCTCTTCTGCACCTTCTCTCAAGCCTCCACATCCTTCCTGTAATGGGGCAACCAGAACTGCACGTCAAGTCCTTCTTTAACAATACAAACGTTCAGAGGCAAAGTAGGACGGATCAATGAAACAGATTTAACATCGGTCATCTCATGGAAAGGTTGCAAAATATAATATAGGCAAAGTTGTGAAAATAGATTGTGGTGATCAGCCTACCAGGAAGGCAAAAATATGTGTAGGGAGGAGGAAGGAATGTCTGAAGAAGGGTCTCAACCCGAAACGACACCCATTCCTTCTCTCCAGAGATGCTGCCTGTCCCACTGAAATGTAAAGTCTAAACTCAGCGGGTCAGGCAAAGTCTCTGGAGACCAAGGATAGGTGACCTTTTGGGTAAAGAGTAAAGGGCCTGTGCCACTTTCACGACCTAATTCACGACCTTTTTTACTCGTGGACATTTTTCATCATGCTAGAAAAACGTCCCGATCTACTTGATGCCACGAGTACCTACGACTAGCATCACGGCCTGCTACGACCTACCTACGACCTCGTGACGACCATGCTGCGAGTATGAGTCAAGGGCAACCTCGGCAGAGTTCGTGAATTAGGTCGTGAAAGTGGGACAGGCCCTTAAGTAAAGGGTCCTGACCCGAAACTTACTTGAGGGCACAGATTTAAGGTGAGAGGGGGAACGTTTAAAAGGGACCTGAGTGGCTACCCTTTCCGATATAATCAGGGTGTGCATGGAACAAGCTGCTAGAGGAAGTGGTAGAGACAGGTACAATTATGACATTTAAAAGCCACTTAGATGGGTACATGGATATGAATGGTTTGGAGGAATATGGACCAGGCAGGTGGGACTGGCTCAGTTAAGAAACTTAGTTGCAGAATGAGGCCATATGCAAATTGAAGGAACAGCGCCTCGTATTTTGCTTGGGCAACTTCTTCTTCTTGTGTATGGCGTGCACAGCCTAAAGTTGTAAGACAACTTGTTCTGTTTGATCTTCTGTTTATGCACGCCAGGTTGATTGCATTCGTTAAAACAGGGTGGACCACGTGAAAGTTGCAATCTCCCACCCCCTTGGGCAACTTACAACCCAGCAGTATGAATATTGATTTCTCTCTCCGTCCCTCCCACACCCTGGTCATCCTGCTAGTATACCTTCATTATCACCTCCTCCATGCCAACATGGACCATTGTGGGCTTCTTGGCCATCACTGATTTGTTCTGTATCTTTACATACCTCTAGTTTCCCTCTCCGCTGACTCTGAGTCAGGAGAAGTGACTCGACCCAAAACTTCACCTATTCCTTTTCTCCAGAGATGTTGCCTGCCCTGTTGAGTTACTCCAACATTTTGTGTCTATCTTTGGTATGGACATGTTGTGCTGTTTACCTCTACGACTGACTATGAGATGTAAATGCCTGATATAAATCTGATAATACCTGATAATATACACTTCTAGGGGAGAGGATGGGGAATTAAAACAGCTAACTTTTCCATCTACTCAGAAGTCGTCTTTATTAGTTGTAGCTTTTCAGTTGCAATTTCTAGGTAGAATGGCCTTTAACACACTTATTTACACTTAAGTGACATACCAGGAAATCACAGGTGAAAATTATGGGAGAGAAGATTGGGTGCCTAATCATCTATCATTTCTACTTCTGATGACTTTTCAGAGGAGCTAGAATTAGTATCCATTGTGAAGTCACAGTCAAACACCTCATTAATGCTCACCAACTGTTAATTAGTCCGGTGAGAGAGGATTCTCTCGGCAGCTCTGAAGTTGAATCACCACATGGGAATCACTTTGGGCAAGATACGTTCTCACACGCTATTTTACTAAAAGGAGAAGCTTCAGTGCTACATTAAAATAATGAGGTTCAGTCATCTGAATGTAGAAAAAAATTTTGAAGAATCTGTACATAGTCGGTTTATGAGCTCTTTAATATCGGTACATCCACAAAAAAGTGTTGGAGCAACTCAACAGGTCAGGCAGCATCTTTGGAGAACATTTTGGAGAACATTTTGTGACATTTTGGGTCGGGACCATTCTTCAAATTGTATAGTAGTGTTTTTTAACTGAAAATCCAGTCCGAAGGAGGGTCGTGACCCGAAACATCACGCCTCCATGTAGCAGTCTGAAGAAGGGTCCCGGACCCAAAACATCACCTATCAATGTTGTCCAGAGATGCTGGCAGGAAAATGGGGTTGAGAGGGACAGATAGATCAGCCATAATTGAATGGCAGAATAGACTGAAGGGCTGAATGGCTTAATTCTGCTCATATAAAGGTGATCACTGGTCGATGTGGACTCTGCATCTAGTGGGAGACAGAAGGTATGCAACATTTCACAAACCAACCAACCTCCCATCCTGTCAGTAATCTGAGAAGCTCTGTGGTTCCCATGTTTGCCTTGACAGCCACCTCAGAACCCATAAAACCAGAGAGGAAGCTAGTCACTCTCAATCCCAAGGGATTGCCGAAGAAGAGAAAACCATATGAAACAAATGACTGCGTTTTTATTCAAGGAGTAGAAAGCAAAGCATAAAGACAAAGAACGCAAAAATCTGAAATTAAGGCTCTGAAATTTCTTGCCATTGTAAGAAGTAAGAAAGGGGCGACACAGCAGTGCAGCGGTTGAGTTGCTGCCTCACAGCACCAGAGGTTCGATCCTGACTATGGGTGCTGTCTGTTCAGGGTTTGCAGATTCTCCCTGTGACCGTGTGGGTTTTCTCCAGGTCCTCCAGTTTCCTCCTGGACTTTAGCTTGCAGTAAACGTTATACTCTTTATTTCTGTATCTGTACACTGTGGACGTCTGGATTGCAATTTGGAGTATTGTGAGCAGTTTTGGGCCCCCATTATCTGAGGAAGGATGTGCTGGCATTGGAGAGGGTCCAGAGGAGGTTTATGAGAATGATACCAGGAATGATGGGGTTAACATATGATGGCACTGGGTCTGTACTCGCAGTTCAGGTGGATGTGGGGGTACCTCATTGAAACATACCGAATACCAAAAGGCTTGGATAGAGTGAATGAGGAGAAGATGTTTCCACTAATGGGAGAGTCTTGGACCAGAGGCCATAGCTTTAGAATAAAAGGACGTACCTTTAGAAATGGATTCATTGCCACAGAAGGCTGTGTAGACCAAGTCAATGGATATTTTTAAGGCGGAGATTGACAGATGCTTGATGATGATGGGTGTCAAGGGTTATGGGGCTAAGACAGGAGAATGGGGTTGAGAGGCAAAGATAGATCTGCCATGAACATGCTCATGATATCAGGCAACTGAACCATCGTACCAACAATTAGAGAACAGGCCTGAGCTACTATCTTCCTCATTGGAGACCCTCAGTCTATCTTTAATCGGATTTTACTGGACTTTATCTTGCACCAAACGTTATTCCCTTTATCTGTACCCTTATCTGTACCCTGTGGATGGCTCGATTGTAATCATGCATTGTCTTTCTGCTGACTGTTTAGCATGCAACAAAACCTTTTCACTGTACCTTGGTACACAAGACAATAAACTAAACTAAACTAAACTAAATAGTGCCATGAAATTTACTTCATGACATCAAAATGGCTGATAACCAAATTTATTCAGAACCGCATAATCCAAGTTGCTATTTATTGGCATAAAGATATATCTTGATATATTTGATTAGTACGGGTGTCCGGGGTGATGGGGAGAAGGCAGGAGAATGGGGTTGAGAGGGAAAGATAGATCACCCATGATTGAATGGCAGAGTAGACTTGATGGACCGAAAGGCTAATTCTGCTCCTATACTGTAACTCATGAACGTATGAGCTTAAATGTGATTACTACTTATTAGGGGGACCTTGCCTGTCTTTAGCAAGATGCTGAGGTTAACTCAGATGGTTCTGCAGCTGAGAATGTGGTAGGCAGCATCATATTGAGAAAAGTAATTCTTCCACTAATGTAATCATCAGGCAAGAAGGATTGGATCTGCAGTTCTCCTGTAGAAGCAGTGTGTTATCTTCGTTTTTTGACTTGATAGGATGAAATAATATTTCTTTATCAGCTAAATATTATCCAATGTAAGTGGATGATTAAATTTTACACTTAGCATTTAACATATATCATTTGAGTCAAATGCCTTATCATTTAGTGAAGGAATTAATATAAACACATTAGAAAGTATAATGAAACAGTTTTGAATCTAACCCAGCAGCAGACTATTTAAACCTATTATTATACTAATAGCTATATAATAATTATAAGTGAACAAAATAAATATTAATTAGAGCCATGCAAAGAGCTCATAAATGTAAAAATACCAGAAGGAAATTTTAAAAGATGTAATTGTATGTTTTCTTTGTTATCAATATGAGTTGCAAAGGTTTCCTTGGAAACTTCCAATTTAATTTATTGTTGAAATCCAAATGTACTTGCATCTATAAACCAGTCAGCTCGGAGCTGTGTCAAAGACATCCTCTTCACATTAGTTACGAAATTAACACAGAACGTTATAGCACAGGAAAAGGCCCTGCGGCCCATAATGTCCGTGCCAAGCATGATGCCAAGAAAAACTAACCCCCTCCACTTGCACATAATCCATATTTCTCCATTCCCTGCATTTCCATGTGCAAAGCTAAAAGCCTCTTAAATGCTACTATCGTATCTGCCTCCACCACCACCTCTGGCAGTGCGTTCCAGCACACACCATCCTCTGTAAAAAAACTTGACGCCACTCATCTATATAACTAAAAGTCTCATCTTGACCACTTCCTGTCTGCGCTGTATATTGATTTTAGAAAAAACGCTACAATATATCGCTATGATTTTTGGCCATCTTACTCACAGTCCTCCTCCGCTGAGGCAGCCCCGAGGATTTTTCCGATCGATGAAAAATTTAAATGTTATGAGTTTTATAAGAATCTTGAGATCAGCTGATTGCTCCTGTCAATCACCACGATGAAGGTAACGCCCCTTCCGGGGCAGGCAGGACTATAAAACCCTGGATGCCTGGTCAATCTGGAAGATCATGAGGGAGAGTCCACAACTATGATTCTAAGCTGTGAAACAACTAAACTGTGAGTCTGCAATGTACTTGCAATAAATGATTTGTTAGCCCTTAATGACAATGTAATGGGTTGTTTGGCAATTTGGTGGCCTGCACACGGCTTGAAATGCTATGAAACTGAATTTGGTGGCCTGTGCTCTGCCTGAAATGCTACGAAACCAAATTTGGTGGCCTGCGCTCTGCCTGAAATGCTATGAAACCGAATTTGGTGGCCTGCGCTCTGCTTGAAATGCTATGAAACTGAATTTGGTGGCCTGCGCTCTGCCTGAAATGCTATGAAACCGAATTTGGTGGCCTGCGCTCTGCCTGAAATGCTATGAAACCGAATTTGGTGGCCTCCGCTCTGCCTGAAATGCTATGAAACCGAATTTGCTGGCCTGCGATCTGCCTGAAATGCTATGAAACCGAATTTGGTGGCCTGCGCTCTGCCTGAAATGCTATGAAACCAAATTTGGTGGCCTGCGCTCTGACTGAAATGCTATGAAACCGAATTTGGTGGCCTGCGCTCTGCCTGAAATGCTATGAAACCAAATTTGGTGGCCTGCACTCTGCCTGAAATGCTATGAAACTGAATTTGGTGGCCTGCACTCTGCCTGAAATGCAATTTCAAGGAATAGCCATGAGTGAACTGCCAGCCCACCAGCCCTGAGTGACTGAGCTGCCAGCCCACCAGCCCTGAGTGACTGAGCAGCCAGCCCACCAGGCCTGAGTGACTGAGCGGCCAGCCCAAGAATCCCTTCGGCCCACAACACCCATACAAGCACTCCAGAAAGCCCCCACTGGCCACCAATATTGGAATTGGTGGAGAGGTGGAATATTGCATTGGGGGACCAGCCCTCCCGTGTGAACATGGGACCCAACAGGTCCCACTTCGTCTAGTATCTCATAAACTTTGTCAAAGAGGACAGAAAATTCCAACCAGAGAAAAAACTGGCTCAGCCTTTATTTTTGCAGTTCAGCTCTTCCTGAATACTGGTCATTGACACGCTGTCTTAGTGCACTGCACTGGTGAATTGGCCGCAGTACACTAACACAGTCAGCTTCATGTCTCCCACTTCTTGGGAACACTGCTTTAGTTTAGAGATACAGCACTGAAACAGGGTTTTCGGCCCACCGAGGCCGCGCTGGACAGCGATCCCCACACACTAACACTATCCTACACTCTAGGGACCATTTAAAATTTACAGAAGCCAATTAACTTACAAACTTTCACGTCTTTGGAGTGTGGGAGGAAACCGGAGTACTCAGAGAAAACCCATGCTGGTCATGGGGAGAATGTACAAACTCCGTACAGACAACACTCATGGTCAGGATCGAACCCGGGTCTCTGACTCTGTAAGGCAGCAACTCCACCGCTGCGTCACCGTGCCTCCTTCAACTGAACTGTCCCATTGCAAAATATGAGCCCTGAACGGGCAGTAGGAGTGGCATTCTGGTCACTGCTCACTTTATTTTTAGAATTACCTGGTTACAATTACAATGTTGTTCACGGAAAAGCCATAGTCTGGGAAATCAACCATCAAATATCCTAAAATAAATCCCCTTCTTCAATGTGTCTGCTGGACGACATGGGTGTTATAAATCATAGGAATAGAATTAGGCCATTCGGTCCATCAAGTCTACTCCGCCATTCAATCATGGCTGATCTATCTCTCCCTCCTAACCCCAATCTCCTGCCTTCTCCCCATAACCTCTGACATCCGTACTAATCAAGAATATATTTATCTCTGCCTTAAAAAAATTCACTGACTTGGCCTCCACAGCCTTCTGTGGCAAAGAATTCCACAGATTCACCACCCTCTGAATAAAAAAAATTCTCCTCATCTTCTTCCTAAAAGAACGTCCTTTAATTCGTAGGCTATGACCTCTAGTCCCACATACAGGTGTTATGGCCTGTAAGATCGTTGCGTGCTGTGATATTGTCCGCCACGAGGCTTCCTGCTGTAATTCACTAAAATTAACTACCTATCATCTAATTTAACACAAACTTACAGGCAAAAGCAGCTGTAGATGTCAATTTGAACCAGATGCTCACTCACTAAAACACGTGGAGAATTTGGGAATGTCTGGGCTTATACCAGCATTAATCCAATTCGTTTTATAATCTTACTAGACCAACTGGAACGGGTCCCTGTCACACGGGAGGCCTGGTACCCCAACGCAACCCATTCCCCAATGCAATATTCCACCATTCACCCGTTCCCCCATATTCCAGCACTAACCCATAGCCCCCAACTGTGCAGGAGCATATCCGCAGCACCGCCTCTCCCTCCTCTTGCTATGAGGACTTTAAAAAAGAATGCAATTGCCCCCTCTCTCTCCAGTTGAGCTGAAAACTTGCTGAAAGCACTTGGTGTTGCTCGATTGCAACTTTGTTGCAAGTTGGGCCAACAAGGATTTACATTGAAACATAGAAATAGAAAATAGGTGCAGGAGGAGGCCATTCAGCCCTTCGAGCCAGCACCGCCATTCATTGTGATCATGGCTGATCGTCCCCTATCAATAACCCGTGCCTGCCTTCTCCCCGTATCCCTTGTCTCCACTAGCCCCTACAGCTCTATCTAACTCTCTCTTAAATCCATCCAGTGACTTGGCCTCCACTGCCCTCTGTGGCAGGGAATTCCATAAATTCACAACTCACTGGGTGAAAAAGTGTTTTCTCACCTCAGTCTTAAATGACCTCCCCTTTATTCTAAGACTGTGGCCCCTGGTTCTGGACTCGCCCAACATTGGGAACATTTTTCCTGCATCTAGCTTGTCCAGTCCTTTTATAATTTTATATGTTTCTATAAGATTCCCCCTCATCCTTCTAAACTCCAGTGAATACAAGCCTAGTCTTTTCAATCTTTCCTCATATGACAGTCCCTCCATCCCAATGATCAATCTCGTGAATCTACGCTGCACTGCCTCAATCACAAGGATGTCCTTCCTCAAATTAGGATACCAAACTGTACACAATACCCCAGATGTGGTCTCACCAGAGCCCTATACAACTGCAGAAGAACCTCTTTACTCCAATACTGAAATCCTCTTGTTATGAAGGCCAACATTCCATTAGCTTTCTTCACTGCCTGCTGTACCTGTAAGCCAACTTTCAGTGACCGGTGTACAAGGACGCCAAGGTCTCGCTGCACCTCCCCCTTACCTAACCTAACCCCATTGAGATAATAATCTGCCCCCTTGTTTTTGCCACGAAAGTGGATAACCTCACATTTATCTATATTATACTGCATCTGCCACGCATCTGCCCACTCACTCAACCTGTCCAGGTCACCCTGCAACCTCCTAACATCCTCTTCACAGTTCACACTGCCACCCAGCTTTGTGTCATCCGCAAACTTGCTAGTGTTGCTCCTAATTCCCTCTTCCAAATCATTAATATATATGGTAAACAGTTGCGGCCCCAACACCGAGCCTTGCGGCACTCCACTCGCCACTGCCTGCCATTCTGAAAAGGACCCGTTCACTCCTACTGTTTACTTCCGGTCTGCCAACCAATTTTCTTTCCATGTCAACACCCTACCCTCAATACCATGTGCTCTAATTTCAGTCACCAGTCTCCCGTGCGGGACGTTATCATAGGCTTTCTGAAAGTCTTGATACACTACATCCACTGGCAACCCTTCATCCATTTTACTTGTCACATCCTCAAAAAATTCCAGAAGATTAGTCAAGCATGATTTCCCTTTCATAAATCCATTTTGACTTGGACTAATCCTTTTACTGCTATCCAAATGTCCCATTATTACCTCTTTAATAATTGACTCCAGCATCTTTCCCACCACCGAAGTCAGGCTAACTGGTCTGTAATTCCCCGTTTTCTCTCTCGCTCCTTTCATGAATAGTGGGATAACGTTAGCTATCATCCAATCCACAGGAACTGATCCTGAATCTATTGAACTTTGGAAAATGATCACCAATGCGTCCACTATTTCTAGAGCCACCTCCCTGAGGACCCTGGGATGCAGACCATCAGGACCAGGAGATTTATCATCCTTTAGTCCCATTAGACTGCCTAATACTATTTCTCGCCTAATGAAAATTTATTTCAGTTCCTCTACCCCCTTAGATCTGTCCTCCAGTACATCTGGGAGATTGTTTGTGTCTTCCTTAGTGAAGACAGATCCGAAGTACCTGTTCAAGTCTTCTGCCATTTCCTTGTTGCCCATAATAATTTCACCCGTGTCTGCCTTCAAGGGACCCACATTTGACTTTGCTACTCTTTTTCCCTTAACATATCTAAAGAAGCTTTTACTGTCCTTCTTTATATTCCTGGCCAGTTTCCCTTCGTACTTCATATTTTCAGCCCGTATTGCCCGTTTTGTTTCCTTCTGTCCTATGAACGTTTCCCAATCCTCTGGCTTCCGGCTACTCTTTGCTGTGTTATACATCTTTTCTTTTAGGTTTATTCTATCCCTAACTTCTCTTGTCAGCCACGGTTGCCTTCTACTCCCCTTAGAATCTTTCTTCCTTTTTGGAATGAAATGATCCTGCGTCTTCCGGATTATGCCAAGAAATTTCTGCCATTGCTGTTCCACCGTCATTCCTGCTAAGATTCCTTTCCAGTCTACCTTCGCCAGCTCCCCTCTCATGCCTTCATAGTCCCCTTCGTTCAACTGCATCAGGAAGGAAATTAGAAATGCGTGCAACAAAGGTAAAACAGTTATAATGGGTGACTTTCATCTACATATAGATTGGGTGAATCAAATTGGCAGGGGTGCTGAGGAAGAGGATTTCTTGGAATGTATGCGGGATAGTTTTCTGAACCAACATGTAGAGGAACCAATGAGAGAGCAGGCTATTCTAGACTTGGTATTGAGTAATGACGAAGGGTTAGTTAGCAGTCTTGTTGTGCGTGGCCCCTTGGGCAAGAGTGACCATAATATGGTTGAGTTCTTCATTAGGATGGGGAGTGACATAATTAATTCAGAAACAAGGGTTCTGAACTTAAAGAAATGTAACTTTGAGGGTATGAGACGTGAATTGGCCAAGATAGACTGGCAATTGATTCTTAAAAGGTTGATGGTGGATGTGCAATGGAAGGCATTTAAAGACTGCATGGATGAACTACAACAATTGTTCATCCCAGTTTGGCAAAATAATAAATCAGGGAAGGTAGTGCATCTGTGGATAACAAGGGAAATCAGGGATAGTATCAAAACAAAAGATGAAGCATACAAATTAGCCAGAAAAAGCAGCCTACCAGAGGACTGGGAGAAATTCAGAGTCCAGCAGAGGAGGACAATGGGCTTAATTAGGAAAGGTAAAATAGATTATGAAAGAAAACTGGCAGGGAACATAAAAACTGACTGCAAAGGTTTTTATAGATATGTGAAGAGAAAAAGATTAGTTAAAACAAATGTAGGTCCCTTGCAGTCAGAAACAGGTGAATTGATCATGGGGAACAAGGACATGGCAGACCAATTGAATAACTACTTTGGTTCTGTCTTCACTAAGGAAGACATAAATAATCTGCCGGAAATAGCAGGGGACCGGGGGTCAAATGAGATGGAGGAACTGAGTGAAATCCAGGTTAGATGGGAAGTGGTGTTAGGTAAATTGAATGGATTAAAGGCCGATAAATCCCCAGGGCCAAATAGGCTGCATCCCAGAGTACTTAAGGAAGTAGCCCCAGAAATAGTGGATGCATTAGTGATAATTTTTCAAAACTCTTTAGATTCTGGAGTAGTTCCTGAGGATTGGAGGGTAGCTAATGTAACCCCACTTTTTAATAAGGGAGGGAGAGAGAAAACGGGGAATTACAGACCAGTTAGTCTAACATCGGTAGTGGGGAAACTGCTAGAGTCAGTTATTAAAGATGGGATAGCAGCACATTTGGAAAGTGGTGAAATCATTGGACAAAGTCAGCATAGATTTACGAAAGGTAAATCATGTCTGACGAATATTATAGAATTTTTCGAGGATGTAACTAGTAGAGTGGATAAGGGAGAACCAGTGGATGTGTTATATCTGGACTTTCAGAAGGCTTTCGACAAGGTCCCACATAAGAGATTAGTATACTAACTTAAAGCACACGGTATTAGGCGTTCCGTATTGATGTGGATAGAGAACTGGCTGGCAGACAGGAAGCAAAGAGTAGGAGTAAACGGGTCCTTTTCAGAATGGCAGGCAGTGACTAGTGTGGTACCGCAAGGCTCAGTGCTGGGACCCCAGCTATTTACAATATATATTAATGATTTGGACGAGGGAATTGAATGCAACATCTCCAAGTTTGCGGATGACACGAAGCTGGGGGACAGTGTTAGCTGTGAGGAGGATGCTAGGAGGCTGCAAGGCGACTTGGATAGGCTGGGCGAGTGGGCAAATGCATGGCAGATGCAGTATAATGTGGATAAATGTGAGGTTATCCACTTTGGTGGCAAAAACAGGAAAGTAGACTATTACCTGAATGGTGGCCGATTAGGATAAGGGGAGATGCAACGAGACCTGGGTGTCATGGTACACCAGTCATTGAAAGTAGGCATGCAGGTCCAGCAGGCAGTGAAGAAAGCGAATGGTATGTTAGCATTCATAGCAAAAGGATTTGAGTATAGGAGCAGGGAGGTTCTACTGCAGTTGTACAGGGTCTTGGTGAGACCACACCCGGAGTATTGCGTACAGTTTTGGTCTCCAAATCTGAGGAAAGACATTCTTGTCATAGAGGGAGTACAGAGAAGGTTCACCAGACTGATTCCTGGGATGTCAGGACTTTCATATGAAGAAAGACTGGATAGACTCGGTTTGTACTCGCTAGAATTTAGAAGATTGAGGGGGGATCTTATAGAAACTTACAAAATTCTTAAGGGGTTGGACAGGCTAGATGCAGGAAGATTGTTCCCGATGTTGGGGAAGTCCAGAAAAAGGGGTCACAGTTTAAGGATAAAGGGGAAATCCTTTAGGACCGAGATGAGAAAAACATTTTTCACACAGAGAGTGGTGAATCTCTGGAATTCTCTGCCACAGAAGGTAGTTGAGGCCAGTTCATTGGCTATATTTAAGAGGGAGTTAGATATGGCCCTAGTGGCTAAAGGGATCAGGGGGTATGGAGAGAAGGCAGGTACAGGATACTGAGTTGGATGATCGGCCATGATCATATTGAATGGCGCTGCAGGCTCGAAGGGCTGAATGGCCTACTCCTGCACCTATTTTCTATGTTTCTATGTTTCTATCACTGATTTAATGTTCTCTTTCTCACATTGCAGATTAAAACTAATCATATTTAGTTGTTAAATTCTTCTTAAACTTGAATTTTCAAACTTAAAAATTATGAATAGCGTGAAATATAAGATCAATCTGAACGAAACTTTATAGGAACGACCACGGGATGAAGGTGTGGAAGGTTGTGCAAAAACCTTAGCGCTATTGCGTACCGTTTTGGTGTAGACACCATCTCAATCACACACACACACAAAAAAGACGAGACCTTTAATCGTATATAGATATAAGAGGTCGTATTTGTTCATTTGATCAAATTATATTTGTCATGAATATTGCTGAGACTTTTCATACAGCAAGATTACAATCTGGGAATGTTCACTGTTTTATTTCCATCGCTGGGCATAAATTTGATAGATGTTTGCTATTAGCTAATGGAAAGGTATTCTTTAATTAAAATATGCTTCACTTCTAATAAATGCATAATTAGTCCACCAAAGATTCCGCTTGAATCAATATTTCAATAAATAATAATCACTTTTATACCATGTACCATAATCATTTAATCAAACGTGTCTTAATTCAATCTAAACAAAAACAGCAGAAGGAAACAATAAATGAATGAAGAAAATGAATGCTCTTTTCTGTATAATGCCTGAGGAAGTCTGTTTCTGATTGACTGCACTGTAAGTACAGAAATACATTAAATATCCATGTGGTATATTTTATGCAAAAAAAATGAGTTTTAAAAGACAATCAAAAACAAAATGCAAACCAGGTAGCAAAATATGCATATATTGTGCTTTGTAGAAGCAAATTACTAAATCATATAAGGACCTAAAAAACACATTAGGGGTCACTTCATCAAACCAGAAATGATAATATTTAAAACCAAATTCTCCTTTTTATATTTCTACTGTTCCAGAAATGAATTTGGAAATCATTTTAGTATTTTTTGAAAAGCCAAGAGAATTTGGGTATTGGGTTTAACATTATTAACAGTGTTGTCTTCAAACATAAGACTGGTGCTTGTAGATTACTCCCTAATTAACCTGCAAAGAAGCTTGAAAGCGCACACCACCAGACTCAGGAACAGCTTCTTCCCCTGTTATCAAGGTTCTGAACAATCATTCTATAAGCTAGGGTACTGTCCAATTCACCTCTCCCCATTGAGGACATTGGACTGTCTAAGAAACTGATGCACGACAATGGATAGGCACAAAATACTGGAGTAACAGGCAGCATCTCTGGATAGAAGAAATGGGTGATGTTTCGGGTTGAGACCCTTCTTCAGACCATTACTACATGCACTACAATGCTGAGAACTATATCTTCAACTTTGCTCCATCTATTGGACTTGAGTTTGACTTGATTGTATCTATTTATGGTATATCTGATTAGCCTGGATAGTTTGCAAAACAATGCTTTTCACTATACCTCAGTACCACGTGATAACAATATACCTAAACCTAAACCAAAAATCTACACCATCACTGCATGGCCACTATTTGAGGGTTGGTTTGGTGAAGCATTTAACAGTTTATGGGTTATCTGGCTCTAACTGTTTTTATTTTCTGCATTTGTAACCCATATTGCTCTTTCCTTGGCTTTCTACTCTACTCATGAACATGTAGAAACAAGGAATTGCAGATACTGCTTTACATATGAAGACACAGAGTGCTGGAGTAGTTTAGCAGATCAGGCAACATCTCAGGAGGGCATGGATAGGCGACGTGTGTAGGAAGGAACTGCAGATGCTGTTTTAAACCGATGATAGACACAAGAAGCTGGAGTGACTCAGCGGGTCAGACAGCATCTCTGGAGAAAAGGAATAGGTGATATTTCGGGTCAAGACCCTACTTCAGACTGAATCAGACTCAAGAAGGGTCCTGACCCAAAATATCACCTATCCATGTTCTCTTGAGATGTTGCCTGACCCGCTAAGGTACTTGAACACTGCTTCTTCTACTCATGGGCAAGATGGGCTCAATACCTATGATGCCTTGTTATTGATTTGTTTGACAAAATGATGAAAATACAGTTGCCAATAGTTGGATCTTCAGCCAAGTACTCATCCAGACAGATTCCTAGTTGCTATCGATCTTCAAACATGAAGAAAAATTGGCTGGGGAGGTTTCAATGCAAACAGCTGAATAATGTGATTTTTCTGATGTTTCCAATCTTATTTGGGAAATGCTAACTAATAGAAGAATTGGGAATGGCACTTTCTAAAATTCTCTGAACATTCATCACAAAATACTTTAAATGCTGTTTTACGAGAATATTTATGTATAAACAAAATAAAAACATTGGAAATTAATTTAAGTATAGAGATACAGCATAGAAACATGCTCTTCGGCCTACCGAGTCTGTGCCAACCAATGATCACCCTACACTAGTTCTATTCCACACACTAGGGGCAATTTACAGAGGCCAATTAACATAAGAATCTACACATCTTTGGAATGTGGGAGGAAACCCGAGCACTCGGTGAAAACCTATGCGGTCACAGGGCTAATGTACAAACTCCGCACAGACAGCACCCGTGGTTAGGATCAAACCTGGGTCTCTGGCACAGTAAGGCAGCAACTCTACCACTGTACCACTGTGTGGCCCCTCTGAACAGAATTTGTGCAGAACAATCAGCCCCTCTTGCCTGTTCCATCATTCAGTAAGATGACGGCAGATCTCTCATCTCAGCAGAACAAACCTGAGTCTTGCTTAGATGGAGCATCTTGGTCAGCATGGACGAGTTGGGCCGAAGGGCCTGTTTCCATGCCCGATAGCTCCATGACTCTAAGACATCCTCAAATTTTTCAAATGAACAAATCTGAAAATAGGAGGTGAACAATTGGCTTAGTCATTGCCCATCAGAACCAGAACAGTAAAACACTGCATCAACTCGAAATCTGAAATAAAACAGAAAACACTGGAAAATCTCATCAAGTCAGGCAGCAGAGAAGTAAAGTTAATATTTCAGATCAAAGACTCTTTCTCAGAACTCAGTCTTCAACCGGAAATGATAGTTTTGTTTCTCCTTCTGAGATGCTGCCTGACCTGTTGTGATTCTACCATTTTCCCTGTGTACTCCATCAAAACAAACTGGACAACTTTAGAGCACCACCCTCTTCCCAACTGCTTTCTCTGTTCTAGAATCATGCTCACCTCATTTCTTCCTATAATTTTCAACAAAACATCACAATCAAGAGGAGACTTGTCAGGGTAGATGTTGAGGAGATATTTGCAGCAATGGGAGTCTCCAACAAAGGGACACAGTTGATGACAATGGAGTGATCATTTAAAACTGCGGTGTATTAGAACGTCCTGCACAGGGTGATGAATCTCTGCAATTCTTTACATTTGAGGGTTCCGGAGGCATGATCACTGAAGGTATCTAAAGAGGAAGTGGGTGAATTCTTGAACTCAGTAATTTGAGTAACTCAGTGGCTCATGCAGCATCTCTGGAGAACATGGATAGGTGACATTTTGGGTTGAGACCCTTATTAGCAAATTTTGTTTACTGCTGCTTTTGTAGTGCTTTGTTTTGCTACATTAAAGACACTATGCAAGTAAAATCTACTTGCTTTACAACCGACATTCCTTTGCAATTTATAATGAATTCATTAAATAGAGGAGTTGATATTCCTTGTACTAACTACTACAGTTTGTACGACTGGTAATGTAAGCATTTCTATGTTTCATAAAATACCATGTTTTATCACATGTAACTCAATCCAATTAATTAACCTTCTATTACAACGGAAGCAATTGACTTTCCCATTCAAATAAAAATCAGACGTGTTTTATTATGGACTTGAGTAGTTCATAACTTCAATTTTATTTAGCTGAATTAACAGGAATCCTGTTGAGTTAACCTACTTCTTTCGGAGGTAAACACCAGACCAGCATTATTTTAAACAGAAAAGCTTATTATTTAAGTCTTCCATTGCAGCAAATTTACTGAGCAGTAGGTTTTCTTTTTACCCATTGTCTTAAATTGGCCCATTTGTTCGATTAAAAAATGCATATCATGGTCTTAGCTTCTTAACTTGGGGCTTTCATTTATAATTTCCTGTACTTACACACAAAGAGACAAGAAATCACTATTAATAGATGGTAGGGGAACCGCAGAACCGCACCTGCCGTGTGAAGGTTGAAATAATGGCATCTCAGCATTGCTTCTTTCCCCCAGGGGCACGCCATACAATGAAGAAAATGCTGTGAAATTGGCACTGCTGCTTAAGAGCTCGATGACTACAAAGAACTCGTTTTGTAGTGTATGTTTTAAATATAGCATTTTGCAAAGATACAGATCTTGACCTGGAAACATTGTATTGCTCAAGCGACCTTGAAATGAAATCACATTTATGTGCTACTTTCTTTTTCCTGAGTGTCGAGGTGAAGCAGCAATAAAAGATAACTCAGTCTGTGTCACTTAGTATACAAGACAGCCAGTAACAGATGCTAATTGTGTTTCACTGCACACACTCCAAGGCACAAGATAAATGGAAGCTGAGTGAAACTGTGATATGTTTATGTAGTCCAGAGAGAGAAAGACTAGAGATCTAGTCATATCACATTAAACTATATACTACTATCGACAAATAATTAGTGACAAACTGTAAGTACGCAAATGTAGAAGTTCCAGTGAGAGGCTTAAAATTCTTCCTCTCAATATTTAGTTACATTTCTATTTTTGAGGCACTAATGCGTTTCTTCCAAAGGAAACTCCTACAGATTATTCTATGAACTCAAGGAATAGTACTGTTGATTTAATGGTATATTCTTTTTTTTAAAGTATGTAATCTAGAATAATAAGAAATCTAATGAGGTTGCGTAGATGTTTATCGAGTTTTAGTTTTGAAGCGGATTTTCAAAGGACACATGCGGTATGCCACATTGCTTTTACTAGCAGACATTAGGAGAATGTGCCCTAATTAATAACCTCTCACAGCCTTGGACTTGGCAGTCACTGTAAAGGTTGCTGCCTTTCTATTTTATCAGCCCACTGCTGATAGTGGCAGCCAGCAATAGCCCTGTGGTGCACGCATGAATGATTATCCGGTTTTCTTTGAAAAATTCATGAGGCTGAATTGTTAGCATGTGTAATTACTGTGTAATAACCAAGGCTTAGTCTGCTGTTTGTCCAAATAGGGGAGGGATAGCTGCGTTTAAAGGGAGTCTAGGGGGAAGCAGGGTGTTGCAAGGAGAGTGATAGGTGGTCACTTAGTCATGCTCAGTCTTATCTGGTCAGACCATTTGCAAATAACACCTTTAAACATCCTTTAAATCAAACCTACTGCGGCCATAGGGAAAAGAAAAACCTCACCACTGTGTTATTCTGTTTCTAAGCATTTCTTTCACACTTGCAGGATATTAGAACATAGATGATCATAAAATCATGAGTCATAAGAACAGAATTAGGTCATTCGGCCCATCAAGTCTGCTCCACTATTCGATCGTGGCTGATCTATTTTTAATTCTCAACCCCATTTTCCTGCATTCCTCCCATAACCTTTCACGTCCTTACTAACCAAGAACCTATCAATCTACATTTTAAATATACCCTATGACTTGGCCTCCACAGCCATCTACAGCAATGAATTGCAGAGATTCACCACCCGCTGGCTAAAGAATAGAGAGCAGTACAGCACAGGAACAGGCCCTTTGGCCCTTAACGTCCATGCTGAACATGATGAAAAGTTAAGCTAATCTCCTCTACCAGCACATGATCAATATCCCTCTATTGTCTGCATATCCATGTGCCAGTCCAAAAGCTTCTTAAATGCCACCTTCTTCTTCTTGCGTTTGGCGTGCACAGCCTAAAGTTGTAGGACAACTTGTTCTATTTGATCTTATTTGATTGTGCATGCTGGGTTGATTGCATTCGTCGAAACAGGGCGGACCACGTGAAGGTTGCAATCTTCAACCCCAATGCCACCTTAAATATGCTAATTTAAATGACCTCCTCAAGTGCAAATACTTAACATTATCGGGCAAATGTGTGGTCTTGTGTCTGCATTTTATTTTATTTTTTTGTCTGGTCATGGGAAGTGACGGGGAAAAAGTCTATCTCTGCTTGTTCCTTTTGTATGCTTTGATGTTTTTATATTAACAAGGAGTGCTTTGTTAATATCTTGAAACTACCTGGTGGAAATGGAATTGCGAAGAATCTCAAATAAACAGATGGCAAAGTATGTCATTCTGAATGCATTGTGTAAAAGAGGAGACTGTGGCAATAATTAGACCGTACTGCTTCAAAAAAAGCATTAATGGAAGCCATTTAAACATTTTGATACTCACGGGCAGTTACCTATGTCTCCTGATAAAAATCGTGCTAGATTGGCAGAATCCATTTTCAGAGAGAAAGGCTAGATTGTGCCTGTCAGTTTCTGGTAAAGTTTAATAAATTTCATGTCATTGTAAAGACCAGCTAGTGACGAATGGCCCAAGGCAAATAAAACATGATGAACATATGATACTGTAGTTTAACACACTCACTCATATGCTTGGTCCGATACCATTATGAATACTAGCTTATTTGCTGTCAATGGCCATCATGTGGCACATTTTGCTAACCATTTAAAGCACATGTAAGCACCCGGGGCAAGCTAATAACTGTATGATTATCAGTTATTGCAGTTTTGGACAATTATTTTTTTACATTTAAATATTCATTTCCATCTTACCCACTTTTGTTTTGCTAGAAGTTCTTTATCATTACAGCGATTCACTTATCAGTTGCATCAAAGACATGTTCAGATGGAATATTGGTTTAAATGTGCACGTGTTATGATATTTAACAATTTCCCCAATAAATGCTGTTCAGTAGGAGAGTAAACGGCTTTGGGTTATGCTTAATTCCTGCACAATATCTACTAATTATTCATTACAATGTTTGAAGAATGGATATTCCGGGATACTTGCTAATTAATGCATATTGTTTTTTTAAATTAATCAATCAAAACTCTTTGTATCATGTGGAAGCATGCTGCATGCACAGCTAAAGCCCCTTGTGTCTCCAATTAGTTCAGGTTGTTAAAGTGTCTCTTTGAATTTTAATCAGGTACTTCAGAAAAAAAGGTTGTACTAATAGTAACCAAAGGAAGTGAAAGAACTGATATCTTTGCAAATAACATGATCACATTTAATGTAGGAAGAGCTTTCAAGATAAGTGACATTAAACATCTTTAGCCTAATTTGTAATTAATTCATTTTCTTCTTGGAGTCCCAGGGGTTCAAAGATGACCCTGCTGCCAGTTCAGTTCTGTGGACTTTGAGGTGACTGATAAGGGCAGGATGGGATATGCTGTTTCTGCCTCAGATGCTGGATGGGACAAGAGTGCGGGACATCACATTAAAGAATATTTATGTAATTTTAACCATTTATCTTCAAAACAGCATTAATGCATTGGAGACCGTTTATATTTTAATAAACAATATAATGGAATCAGGGCCTTGAAATTGCAAAGAAAATTACTGATACAGTGCCCTCCATAATGTTTGGAACAAAAACCTATAATTTATTTATTTGCCTTTGTACTCCACAATTTGAGATTTGTAATAGAAAAAATCACATGTGGTTAAAGTGCACATTGTCAGATTTTAATAAAGGGTATTTTTTAAATATATTTTGGTTTCACCATGTATAAATGACAGCAGTGTTTATACATAGTCCCCCTATTTCAGGACACCACAATGTTTGGAACACAGCAATGGCATGTAAATTAAAGTAGTTATGTTTAGTATTTTGTTGCATATCCTTTGCATGCAATGACTGCTTGAAGTCTGCGATTCATGGACATCACCAGTTGCTGGGTGTCTTCTCTGGTAATGCTCTGCCAGACCTGTATTGTAGCCATCTTTCGCTTATGCTTGTTTTGGGGGCTAGTCCCCTTCAGTTTTCTCTTCAGCATATAAAAGGCATGCTTAATTGGGTTTAGAATGGGTGATAGACTTGGCCACTCAGGAATTGACCATTTTTTAGCTTTGAAAAACTCAATTGTTGCTTTAGCAGTATGTTAGGGATCATTGTCTTGCTGTAGAATGAACCACCATCCAATGAATTTTGAGGCATTTGTTTGAACTTGAGCTGATAGGATGTGTCTATACACTATAGAATTCATTATGCTACTACCATCAGCAGTTGTCTCATCAATGAAGATTAGTGAGCCAGTACCTTCAGCAGCCATACATGCCCAGGCCATAACACCCCCACCATCGTATTTCACAGATGAGGTGGTATGCTTTGGATCTTGGGCAGTTCCTTCTCTCCTCCATACTTTACTTTTTCCATCACTCTGATATAACGTAATCTTCGTCTCATCTGTCCACAAGGCCTTTTTCCAGAACTCTTTTAAGTACTTCGTGGCAAACTGTAACCTGGCCATCCTATTTTTGCGGGTAACCAGTGGTTTGCAGCTTGCAGTGTAGCCTCTGTATTTCTTTTCATGAAGTCTTCTGCGGACAGCGGTCATTGACAAATCCACATCTGAATCCTGAAGGGTGTTTCTGATCTGTATTTTTCATTATTATAGAGAGAATTATAGACAATAGGTGCAGGAGTAGGATGTTCGGCCCTTCGAGCTAACAGAACTAGGCCATTCTTCTGTCATCAGCTGTGGAGGTCTTCCTTGGCCTGCCAGTCCCTTTCTGATTAGTAAGCTCACCAGTGCTCTCTTTCTTCTTAATGATGTTCCAAACAGTTGATTTTGGTAAGCTTAAGGTTTGGCTGATTCGTGTTTCTCAGTCTCATAATGGCTTCTTTGACTTTCATTGGCACAACTTTGGTCCTCATGTTGATAAACAGCGATAAAAGTTTCCAAAGATAATGGGAAGACTGGAGGAAAGACTATGTGCTGAGTGCTCTAGGAGGCATTTAAACACACCTGAGCAATTACAAATGCCTGTGAAGCCATGTGTCCCAAACATTATGATGCCCTGAAATGGGAGGATTATGTATAAACACAGCTGTAATTTCTACATGGCGAAACTAAAATGTATAAAAATACCCTTTAATAAAATCTGACAATGTGCACTTTAACCACATGTGATTTTTTCTATTACACATTTCAAATTGTGGAGTACTGAGGCAAATAAAGAAATGATGGGTCTTTGTCCCAAACATTATAGAGGGCGCTGTATATGTCCTTAAAATACAAAGGTAAATGTTCCCAGAGTGTTTCACTTTAAAATTAATACCAGCCTAAAATTAGGTGAAACTTTAAAAATATTCACTGCATTTGGCTTGATTGTACTCATGTATTACCTGATTTAATTTGATAGCCAGCAAACAAAAGCTATTCATTGTATCTTGGAAAGGCAGTACAAATACCTTATGTAGAATGAATCCTCATAGAAGCAAATAAGAAAATGTTGATTGATTTCTTCAGAAAATAATGGAAATGTGCTTCACTGTCATTTTCTGCTTATTGGGTATTTTTATCTATTCCGCCAAATTCTTTTGCTGGAGTGTGTGAGGTGGGAATTTTTTAAATCTAAAAGTAAGTACAGCCCAATGTGGAAATGTTGCAATATTCTAGAATTGCTAGAGTCTTGCTCGATTATCCTGCAGTATTTGTACAGACCTTTCCCATGGGATAATAAACAGATTGGCTGGAATCCATGACAGGAAGGTTTGAACTCGATCAGCTGAGCGGTCATTTTTTAATCCTCGTTTTATTATGTTAGTCATGATGAGGCCAAGTTAGTGCCAAACGGTGTCCCAGCAATGACAAAATGTAGTTCTGCCTTTGTTCCAGTATCAGTAACTGTAGAGCAGCTTTGTAGTAACTGACTAGGTTCAGATGGGCATTTAAGACAAATCACTGATTGGCATGCCAGTCAAGCAAAATAATATGGACTTCATCATGAAGAGGTATGTTCAGAAACTGTCCAAGATGTGATCAATTTCTTTCCACAGACGGAAGGGCCTGTGGTGTGTTTCTGTGCCTGCATTATGACTGACAGTGACTAGAATGAAATACAAAGCTTGCTGACTGCAGTGCACAGCTAGGATATGAATATAATGACTATTTTTCAACCAGCCAACCAAAGCTTTATTAATGCTTTAGGTGTCATCCTGTCTGTGTTCCGTACGCGATTGATATATTGAATATTTTTAAGCTAAATATTACTGCAGAATTAAATTTATGAGATATATGAAACTATTAGTATTTAAAATAATTAGAAATAATAACATACTAAATTAGTGGCTTCGTATTACAGTCCTTCCCTGGCAGAGAAAATATCAGGTGTACAACGCCTAGTAATTAATCAAGCTTTAACTTTAAATAGGAGCTCAGTATTAGTAATGGCACAAAGTCTCACCAAATACTCAATGTTTTTTTGTTAGACTGTGTGGTATATAGATTAATAATATACTATTGATGATAACAGTAAAGGCAGACAATATTGCAGTATCCAATTTACATGCCCTGTCTGACGTGACATTTCTGCCAGAACAGGAAAAAATATATTTAAAATGTTGTTGACTATAAATGTTACTTCTTAACAAAATATTTCCCATTGTTATTTTAAAGGCAGGTACAACATTTTACACCAGATCAAAGGAAAATATAGTCATTAAAGGATGTATTCCTTATTTATTGTCTGTATTCTGCATTGATATTTTATCCAGTCATCTTTCTCTCTTCAAACTGTTCAGCAATTCCATTGTAAGTAGCAAAACAAAACCTTCAAGTTCATTTGATATGTGTCTTTTTTTTGTATTTACCTTGGAACATATGCCATTTTGATGAAGTGTCTAATGAATAGACCCAAACACAATTTTCACAAATTTTTTACAGTAAATTAGGAAATGATTCTCACGTTAGCGTCACAATGAGTAAGATAGGATTTTCAGTATTTGTGTGACCTCAAGGTCACCTGAAGGAAAGCAACATAAATCAAAGTGACACCCGGGCAAGAAACCTAAACTGTCGTATGTGGACTCTAACCCAAAACTGAGGCATACCGTGTGCTTGCCAAGTGTTTATTTCAGAGCTTTTATTTGATAAACCCATGTAGATCAATTAACATTTTAGACTGGTGGAACAAAGGGAGAAATAGTTAATTCATCATCTTTAAAACTTCAGTCTCAATAAAAAAAAGGAAATAAAATATGTTGTTTTACGATTACATTTCTTTTCTCCCCAACAGCTAGAAACAATGTTTTATTTTTAACCCGTAACCCTCCATGCACACATCCAATTATAGCAAAACTTCACTCCGAGACCCTTCTCCACCAGGGTAAAGGCAGTATACTGTAACCAGGAAACAAAGAGCAGGGAAAATACGTTCAATTGCAAAATGTGGATGAATTGGGATACATCTGCGTGTGAAGATTTTCTTCAGAACGTTGCCTCCTATTCCGGCCACTCTTGCAAGCTATGATTTTGATGTATTCAGTTTAGTGTTTTAATCTGCTCAAAGAGGATTTCCCCATTCTACGATTAACTAGAAAAGAGTAAATTAACTGACACTTACCTCAAGAAAATTAAATGATATTATAGTAATTTAATCTTCAAGACGGAGTATTCCGAATAGTCACATAAATAAATGTTCAATCTTCATAAATATAATACAGTAAAAATATTAAATACATTTATAGCATCATGGGCCTGCATTACATTTTTTAATTAGTTTCAGGTTATTTGTGACAATGTCTTGTAATGAGTAGGTTTACAGTAAGATGGAATTGCAATTCTCCAAGGGATGCAGTCACTCCAACCACTTTATTTCACATCAGGTTTAATAGCCCTGCAACCTATAGCAAGCAGTCTTGTCAAATTCACCTCAGGCTCAAACAATATGCTTTGCACCTCAAATCTCAGCTTGCCCAAGACAATCATGTATGTGGAGTGGTTTTGCGCTTGCTGTATTTTGAACAGCCCTATTTTTTCTCTACACCAGTTCAGCAGTAATCCTGCTGAAGCAATAAAAGAGATTTACGGAATCCACAGCACATATTGGATATCTGAAATAAAAACAAAATCAAAGTGCTGCAAATGCTTTGCAGGTCAGGCGGCATTTTGTGGGGAGAGAAACAGAATTAACATTTCGAGCCGATGACCTTGCATTGGAACTGTTCATCAGGATCGTTCTGCTGAAATGTCATCAATGTAAAACATTAGCAAAGCACAAAGTGCTGGAGTAACTCAGCGAGTCAGGCAGCATCCGTGGAGGGATTGGGGCCATTCGCAAAAACATTGCCTGTCCATTCCCTCCACAAATACTGCCGACCCATTGAGTTACTCAGCACTTTGAGTTTTGCTCAAGACTACAGCATCTGCAGTTCATTTTGACTGAAGTGTCAACTATTAACTATTTGTCTCTCCACAATGATATATGAGTATTTACAGCAGTTTCTGATGTTCGAAACCATACCAAACATTCCCTTCCACTGGCCTTCCAATACAGGGCTGGACCCTCTATGCATAAGTGCACGATGATTTATTTTTCTGAAGTTACCATGAATCATTTGACATGCTTCAATGCCTAATTATTCTAACACTATGTTATTTTATTCAACTTATTTGTCCTCATTTTTCATTCAGGAGTCTCCTACCCTACACAATGTTGTAGACAAAGAGTTTACTGCCTCTCATTAATTGTCCATAACAGTAGCTATCAAATGATTTGAGCAGCACAGTGATGCAGTGGGTGAGTTGCAGCCTTACAACGCCAGAAACCCAGGTTTGATCCTGACTGCGGATGCTGTCTGTATGGAGTTTGTATGTTCTGCTTGTAACCGCATAGGTTTTCTACGGGTGCTCCAGTTTTCTTCCACACTCCAATTACATACAGGTTTGTAGATTAATTGGCTTTTATAAATTGTAAATTGTCCCTGGTGTGTATGATAATGCTAGTGTATGGGGTGATCGCTGTTCTGTGCTGACTCAGTGGGCTGAAGGCCCTGTTTCTGCGCTAAAGTCTAACGTCTAATTGACTTGGAATGGTTTGTAATAGTTACATGTCCGAATCTTCCAGTGGAGGGTGTTTAGAGCTTATAATAATAATAATAATAATAATAATAATATATCTTTATTGTCATTGCACAGAGGTACAACGAGATTTGGAATGCAACTTCCATCCGATGTAATAACTTAATTAGCTAAAAATTTAGATACCCAGAGAAACAAGATTAAAAGTTAAAGCAGTATAAAGTGCAAATAGGTCTGTGCCGGGTCGATGTGCGACGTGACCATCCGAGGGAGACAGTTCATGTGGGGGCACTCAGCAGGGCAGGTTCAGAGCTGCTATAGCTCTGGGGATGAAGCTGTTCCTAAGTCTGGAGGTGCGGGCTTGGAAGGCCTTGTAACGTCTGCCGGACGGTAGAAGTTCGAACAGACTATTGCAAGGGTGTGAGGAGTCTTTATGAATGCTGATGGCCTTCCTGAGGCACCGTGTATTGTAGATGCCCTCCAAGGCTGGTAGCTGTGTCCCAATTATCTTCTGCGCTCTGTTGTCGACCCGCTGAAGAGCTCTCCTCTCCGCCTCCATGCAGCTGAGATACCACACAGAGATGCTCTATGTTAGGATGCTCTCTGTGGTGCAGCGGTAGAAGGTTGTCAGCAGCTGTTGGGGCAGACCAGTCTTTTTCAGTGTTCTCAGGAAGAACAGTCGTTGCTGTGCCTTCTTGACCAGCGCAGCGGGCGGTGTTGGTGGACCATGTGAGGCCCTCCAAAATGGGTGTGCCCAGAAACCCGAAGCTTGACACTCTCTCCACACTGTCCCCATTGATAAAGATTGGAGCGTATTCCCCATTATGTGACCTTTGAAGTTGATGATCAGCTCCTTGGTCTTCGAGGTGTTTAGGGACAGGTTGTTATCTGAGCACCAGTCCGCCAGGTTCTGCACCTCCGCTCTGTAGTGTGTTTCATCACCGTTGGTGATCAGCCCGATCACCGTTGTGTTGTCTGCAAACTTGACAATGGTGTTGGTGGCAAATGCAGGAACACAGTCGTGTGTGAAGAGGGAGTAGAGCATGGAGCTCAGTACACAGCCCTGTGGTGTGCCGGTACTCAGAGTGATAGTGGAGGACAGTCTCACTGCCTGCAGTCGCTCCGTCAGGGAATTCAAGATCCAGTCACATATCGACGAGCTGAGGCCTAGCTGGTGGAGTTTGGTAGTGAGCTTGGTGGGGATGACCGTGTTGAAGACAGAGCTATAGTCTATGAAAAGCATCCTCACGTACATGCCCTGTCTCTCCAGGACAGTGTCAGGAGTCAGCACAGTGTGAAACATAGAAACTAGGTGCAGGAGGAGGCCATTCGGCCCTTCGAGCCAGCATCGCCATTCATTGTGATCATGGCTGATCGTCCCCTATCAATAACCAGAGCCAGAGAGATGGCATCCTCTGAGGATCTATTTGCCCTGTATGCGAATTGATGTGAGTTCAGTGAGGCAGGGGATGCTGGATTTGATGTGTGAGAGGACCAGCCTTTCAAAGCACTTCATGGTTATTGGTGTTAAGGCAACCGGACGGTAGTCATTCAGGTTGGTGATTTTTGTCTTTTTCGGCACCGGCACTATGATTGCTTACTTCAGGCACTTGGGGACCGTTGCCAGAGATAAGAGACAGGTTAAAGATCCTGGTGAATACCTCAGCCAGCTGCTCAGCACAGTCCTTAAGTACCCTTCATTGGACTCCGTCCGGGCCTGCAGCCTTGCATGGATTGATCCTTCGCAGAGCGTTCTGTACATACTGTGTGCTCAATGTAGCAATGTTACAAAATTTTGAGATTTTAAAAATAAAGTCTGCAATTTATCCCATCAGATAAAGCATAAAAAGAAGTTTAATTTGACACCTAATTCACTTTCATATCTTCAGTATTAAAAAAGTTATGGCCATTTTCATACTCGGAAATTAGCATCTTGTTCCCTATTGCTTTTCCATTGACTTAACACAAAAGCTGTGATCGAGGACAGTCAAAAGCCCATAACTTTCTTAAAAATTAAGATAACTGAAAGAAATTTTCAGTTATTATAGATTGAAGCATTCTGAAACAAATATGAAACAATCTTACTTAGAAGACATGAAAGTAAAGCATATAATTAGTTAGTTACCTAATTGTAGCTAATTACAAAATTCAATTACTAGATCTAAACATCTATCAATTTCTTAAGAATAGATTAACATTTTTAAATAGCCTGTGTCCAAATAACATTCACACAATAATTCACAATATAACATAATTTTTAAATCTCATTTTCATGAATTTACAGGCCAAATGGAAGGAATTGAATGTTTAATACCTGTAAATTAATGGGCATTTAAATCATCTTGCGAGTGAGGATTTCTGGAACGCGATCTTTTGGAACGTTCATTTGCGGTGAATTTAACCCCGTATTGGCATGAAAAATACTGCCGTTAATTCGGGGAATAAAATCACCGTGTCGCATGAAAAAATGTGAATTAAAGGCTTCTTAAGAAGCACTTTTATACATTTAAAGAAACCACTTTTGTTTACCTGTCCCGTGTGTGAAATCCGTCCCCGTTATCGGCGTTGACGCTTCAGGAGCTGATTTTAAAATTACTCTAGCGCTGACATTGACGATTTAATAAAAATAAAAAATACACAAAAGGCCACTAGGAACGATTCTTCAGCCAACGCTTGTACTCCAACAAAATATTAACCAGAACAAGGGAGGAGAAACCCGCGTTTTAACCCCGCCCCCCCTTAAAGGCGCCAAAATCGCGCACACGGCCAGTGGCAGAATTACAGCGTGACTGAAGGTAAGTTTTGTAACATACCTACTCAATGTTAAGACCTGTTCCTCCGCCATGGCCGGGGTTATTCCACTCCTGGTGGTGTTGCCAGTTTTGAAGCGGGCAAAGAAGGTGTTAAGCTCGTTGGGCAGTGTGATATCACTGTGGAGGCAGGCAGGGCTGCTCTTGTGGTCAGTGATGTCCCTGACACCCTGCCACATGCTTCTGGAGTCCACGGTATTGAAGTGGTCTTCCACCCTTTGCCTGTGGATGTCTTTGGCCCTTTTTATACCTTTGTTCAGGTTTGACCTGGCAGCACTGTATGCTGAAGTGTCACCGGATTTAAAGGCATTGTTGCGTGCCCTTTGCAGATTCTGTACCTCCTTGTTCATCCAAGGTTTCCGGTTTGGGAACATCTTTATTTCCTTGTCCACTGTGACAAACTCCACACAGCAGTTGATGTAGGAGAGCACAGTGGATGTGTATTCCTCCAAGTCTACCTCTGTACCACAGGTTGCCTGTTGTGCAAACAGGTCCCAGTCGGTGCGATCAAAGCAGTCCTGGAGTTGTAGGGTGGCGTCCTCGGGCCATATTTTGACTGTCTTTATTGCAGGTTTGGTCTTGCGGATGAGGGGTTTGTATGCAGGCAGTAGAAACAGTGAGAGCTGATCGGATTGTCCCAGCTGGTTGCATCATGGCCTGCTATGGCAATTCCAATGCATGGGAACACAAGAGGCTACAAGGAGTGGTGAACCCAGTACAGTCCACCATGGGTGCAGCCCTCCTCGCTATCAAAAGCATCTACATGAAGCACTGCCTCAAGAAGGTGGCATCTATTATCCTATTTTCCTTTGAAGGCTTTGGAAGGTTGGTATGTCCCCAACAACTCTCATCAATTACTACAGATGCGACGTAGAAAGCAGTTTATCGGGATGCATCGCAGCCTGGTTTGGGAATAGCTCCATCCATGACCGCAAGAAATTACAGGGAATTGTGGACGCAGCCCAGACAAACACACAAACCAACCTCCCTTAGATTGACTCCATCTACACTTCATGCTACCTCGGCTAGGCCACCAGCATAATCAAGGACAAGTCTCTCCCCAGTCACTCCCTCTTCTCCCCTCTCCCATCACACAAGGGGTACAGAAGTGTGAAAACTCAGACCTCCAGATTCAGAGACAGTTTCTGCCCAGCTGTTAGCAGGCAACTTAACCATCCAATCAACAACTAGAGAGCAGTTCCGATCTACCATCTACCTAATCAGAGATTCTTGGACTATTTTTAATCGGATTTTACTGGTCTTTAACTACTGCCACCATATGTTATTCCCTTTATCCAGTATCTGTACACTGTGGATATGATTGTAATGAAGTATAGTTTTTCTGCTGACTGGATAGCAGGGAACAGAAAGCTTTTCATTGTTCCTCGGCACATTTGACAATAAACTAAACTAAACTAACCAAAAGAGTGCAGATATATTTACTTTGAATGGAACAGTGTCAAGAGTCAAGAGTCAACATTGTCGTATGTACCAAAAACAGAACAATGAAATTCCTACATGCAGCAACTTAACAGACCCGTAAACGCAGTACACGCAATATATAAAATATATTAATCTTTTTTTTTTAATAACATAATAGCAATAATATTGGGTAGCCATAAAAGTGCAAATACCCACGTCCTTCTTGACACTTTCCATCAGTTGAAACCTTAACTAAACCGAAAAACTTGCCACTCTCCTGTAAATTTGTGGTTCAGAATATTGAAATTCTTCCTTGCTGTCGAAATTTCATTTATTTATTCTTCTATAGGTTTAGTAAAATAAACAGGATTGGGCAGTTAAATGTTGATTTTCTTGAGGATTTCTTGTAATCCACACTGGCTACCATAAAATAGATGATACAAAAGCCTTACTTTAATATTTTACCACTCATGAGATGTCAAAATGAACTGGCGATCTTAACGAACAGAAACATTGTCAGCAACCAATGACAGAAATTAATAGATTGAAGATGATTACCGCACTAAATCATGAAATTAACATTTTTACCTAGATACCTGCTGGATGCCTAGAGCACAGAGCACGGTGCGTGTGGGTGTTACATGAATCGCAGAAGGCTCTATCTACCAGTCAGTTAATATGAGTGGATGATGATTCACCATTTAAGACAAAAGAAAACTTCACCACAATGCAGCTCAAATAAATCAGTTATCCATATTCAATTCTAAGACCATTTCTCAGGAGAAGTACCAGTTTCATTGTGCAATTAACATATTTATCTTTGTGATGGGTTTTTAAACCATATAACAATTAAGACGTGAAGCAGTTTGCTCTGGAAAAATATAATAATCTGTTCTGGGAGATACAGAACTAATGGACTCAAAGTCCAACAGTCATTAACTTTATTGAGAGTGACTGAGTAAAGGAAATGCCATTTAAATTCATGTTGCTTTCCTCTAATATCAATGTCAAGAGCAGTATTACTTTCTAATTATTTAGTTTTGTCTTCCTTAAACTTATCGATTGATTGCAGCGTTCGCATTGGCTTCAGCTGTTGGCAACTGAAAAGTACTCTGCATTTTTTCTCAAACCTTTCATACTTTGACAATGGGTATGAAATAGCCTTTGGGAAACTTTGATGGAGTTCAGATGAATCATTGTTTGGTTCCGCTACATTATTTATTCTTCCATTAAGTTTCAAGAGGTTCAAGTTTCAAGAGTGTTTATTTATACAATACAATACCGTTTATTGTCATTTGAACCTCAAATGAAGTTCAAAAGAAATTTGGTTTCTGCAGTCATACAAACAAGTAAAAAGAACCAAGACACAACACAATTTACACAAACATCCATCACAGTGAATCTCCTCCTCACTGTGATGGAAGGCAAAGTCTTATCTCTCCCCTGCACTCCACATTCTCCTCCCGATGTCAAAGTCAAAGCCCCCGGCGGGCAATGGTAAATATGTCCCGCGGCCATTAAAGCCGCGTCGGGCGATGCAAGGCCACGCTCCAGGTCTTGATGTTGGAGCCCCCGGCGGGCGCTAGCAAGTCCAGCGGCCATTTAAAGCCGCGCCGGGCGATGTAAGACCCCGCTCCAGGTCATCTTCAACCCCGCAACTCGGGCGGGAGAAGTCGCCGTTGCGGGAGCCCCGAAAAGCAGTCTCCCACCAGGGACCCGCGAGCTCCCGATGTCACCGTCCACCGGGCCGGCGGCTGGAGCCTCCGAATCTCCGGGGTCGGGCCGCAGCAGCGCGCCACCACAGCTCCTCCCGTTCCGAACTCGGCCAGCTCCGCGATGGTGAGTAAGTCCTCCGGCTCCGCGACTGGAGCCCCAGGTCGATCCGGTTGGAGGCCGCTCCACGGTGCTAGGCCCCAACGACAATGGAGACCCGACTGAGAAAGATCTGGTCTCCCGTGCAGGGAAAAAAAATTTAAAGTCCCCCCCGCCCCCCCCCGCCCCCCACACATACCCAGTTAAAAAAACACTATAAACAAAACTCAAACGAAACAAAAAAAAATAAAAAAGACAGACGGACTGCAGAGGCCGCTGCGACGTGGGTCACGCCGCCCACCCACGGAGATGAACCAGGCTTTGTCTTGTCCCTCCTCTCTCCTAGGTTTCTTCCACCCCCCTAACATCCACACCATAATCAGTCTGAAAAAGGGTCCCTAACCGAAACGTCACCTATCAATGTTCGCCAGAGATGATGCCTGATCCGCTGAGTTACTCGAACACTTTGTCTCAAACACTTTGGGTATTTATTTCAATGAAATTCTTACATGCTGCCACTTTACAGGCACATTAGACACAACAACAACAACAACAACAACAACAACAACAACAACAACAACAACAACCACATAAACAATAAATTATCTGTTATTGAAAGTAAACCAGACTGGATTTGTGAAAAAAACGAAAGTACGTAGACCATAGTAGTGCGAAGTCTGTTGTGGTTCGCTGCTGAGGTAGGGTTGTGGATACAGTTGTGCACGGTTGTTTGAAGAACCTAATGGCTGATAGGAAGAAGTTGTCGTTGCACCTGGAGGTCACGGTTTTCAGGCTCCTCTACCTTCTTCCTGATGGGAGCAGCAAAATAAGAGCATGGCCAGGGTGGTGTGGGTCTTTGATAATATTTTACGTAGCACATCGTGAAAAAAATCCATTACTTTTGGAATGGACAAGGCCTAACAATTTGCGGTAAATTCAAAAGGTATAAAATATGTATTTGCAGCAACTTCAGATGTTGTGAGCATCTGAATGAGGGGTGACTGGTTAAGGCACCATTAGCACAGCTTCTGAGAGCTGAATAACTTGGGGATAATGTTGTAATGTTTAAAAGTGCACATGGAGTCACCAGATCTACTTTTTTAATAATAGTGAGCGTGGATAATGTTATTTTTACTCCAAAATCCAAACGTAACTTTTTAGATACATGTTTGACTATACAAATCTTAGGAAAACGAGTTGGATGAGCAAAGTGATATAATTCTGCTGTCAGGTTAATTTTGTTAACTTAATATCTTACATGGTTAATCAAGCAAAGGGGTGCAAAGGTCAATGGATTATTTTGAATAATACATTTTGACCATTTTGAGACCATCTTCCATTCCCCTTGGAAACAAACCTTCTTAATAATGGTGTAAGGATTTCTTATTTCATACAGAAATCTGTCATTTATCAAAATTGTTGGAAGAGACCCTTGACGTTTGAAATGTAACTTACAATATTCTTAGAAACTGAGTAGTACTTCATGAGTTTGCCACCACTTTAGTAAAACAATATATTAGTGGAGATTTAATTAAATGAAAAATTAGTTTCGCTTTATTGATAAAATGAACTGGAATTAGCTTCTGCAGAATAATTTTAGAAACTGGAAACACAAACAATTTCTGATAAAGAAATATTAAAGTAAAATTAAATCCCTGTAGGAGAAAGAATCTAGCATTAAACCTATAATTTTAAGTATGTTTGTTTATGCAATCAAACACCACCAAAAATATTCTTCAACCACAAGAGGACTGCACATAGCTAGGTTGCTAGGAGATATGCAACACAGGGACTTCCATTTTAACTTCCATCCTGGCGAGGGAATTAGAATAAAACAAAGATAATGTATTAGATGTCATTCTGGTGTTAGACATTCAAATTAATAATGAAGAAAGAAAAGATACAGAGTGTATAATAGTTTTATTAGGCTGCACTTTGGGATCAATTGTAATCTATTATTACTCCCAGTGAGAGCAATTACAACTTGCATTAAATAGTAATTTTCAACTTTCCAGCAAGGTGGTATTTATTTTAAATAAAATATTTATTTTTAAAAGTTTAATTATTTTCCGTAACTTTGCCTCATCACATACAATGGAATAGTGCTGTAAAATTAACAGGAAGTAATTAATCAGCTGAAAATAAATATGGGGTATTGATCTGAAATCAAGTGGCCTGTTGTGTCTGCAATGGATCTTATAGAAAAATACATTAAAAAAATCTAAGGAGGCGTATATTTACGATATAAAATCAGTTCGCAGAAGTTTTCAGAAGAGGCTACATACGTGATTAATAACTTTAGAATCGTACAGTACGGAAACAGGCTCTTCGTCCCAATCCACCCATTCCAATCAAGAAGTCTCATCTGCACACATTTGGCCCATATCCCTCTAATCTTTTCCTATCCATGTGACCATGCAAATGTCTCTTAAATGTTGTCATTGTATCTGCCTCCAATACTTCCTCTGCAACTTGTTCCATATACCCACCACCCACTATGTAAAAAAGCTGCTCCTCTGGTTCTTATTAAACCTTTCCCGTCACCTTAAAGCTATGTCCTCTCATTCTTGTTTCTCCTACCCTGGCTGTTCTTGATTTCCCTACCCTGTGAAAAAGATAATATGCATTCACCCTATCTATTCCCCTCATGGTTTCATACAACTCTATAAGATCACCCCTCAGTCTCCTGTGCGCCAAGGAATAATGTCCTAGCCTGCCGCACCTTTCCCTATTACTCAGGCCCTCAAGTCCTAGGAACAATGATAAATGATATGCGTTTATATTCCAAAATAAATCTTGGCTTCAGTAGATTCCTAATGTGATATGAATGGAAAAATAATAAATCCAATAGATGGATGCAAAATGTACACATTACAAGATAAACGTTATCCAAAACATTACCTATCTACGTTCTCCAGAGATGCTGCCTGACTGGTTGTGTTACTCCAGCACTTTGGGTCCCTTTTTTAAATATCTTCCTTCATTTGAATGGTCATTCTTCGCTGTATCATATAATTTTCCCGTCGGAAACCAGCACCACTGCGTTGCTAATGTTTTCAACGATGTTAAATGAATGAATGAATCATTTCAAACCTTGTTGCTGAAAGCTGAGAAAGTATATCAGTCCTTATCTGAATGTATATCAGTCCTTATCAGTCCCGAACTTCATGGGAATGCATCTGACCAGCCACAGTGATGAGGCCCAGGAACCGTTGGTGTGGGAGGAGCGTCGTCCGGGCTGTGAGTATAATCCTCGATCGCGGGGTTTGTTTTACAGAGGCCCAGGAACCGTTGGTGTGGGTGGAGAACCCAAATCTGTAACGTTCCAACGTTCCACTCGCATTTCACAGTTCAAAACAAGTGGGCTTGAGGAAGCCGCTGATTGGTGGAAGCGGACTAGAGGAAGCAGCTGATTGGGTGTCAGATCCCTGCTGATTTCTTCCAGCAGTTTGTATTGTATTGTATTGCACTTTGTATTGTATCCAGGGTAAGGGAGGAGTATGAGGGCCAGGGCAGTTTACTGTTCTGGATGTCAGATGTGAGAAGTCATGGAGTCTGATAGCCCTCCAGACGTCCACATCTGCGCCAGGTGCGTCGAGATGGGGCTCCTAAGGGACCGTATTAGGAACCTGGAGCAGCAGCTCGATGACCTCCGTCTGCTCAGGGAGAGTGAGGAGGTCATAGAGAGGAGTTATAGAGAGGTAGTCACTCCAAAACCACGGGAGACAGACAAGTGGGTCACAGTTAGGAGGGGCAAGGGGCAGAGGCAGGGAATAGAGAGTACCCCGGTGGCTGTACACCTCGACAATAAGTACTCCTGTTTGAGTACTGTTGGGGGGGACAACCTACCTGGGGGTAGCGACAGCGGCCGGGCCTCCGGTACAGAGACCGGCCCTGTTGCTCAGAGGGGTAAGGAAAAGAAGAGGAGGGCAGCAGTAATAGGGGACGCTATAGTTAGGGGGTCAGACAGGCGATTCTGTGGACACAGTCGGGAGACCCGGATGGTAGTTTGCCTCCCTGGTGCCAAGGTCTGGGATGTGTCTGAACGTGTCCAAGATATCCTGAAATGGGAGGGAGAGGAGCCCGAGGTCGTGGTACATATAGGTGCCCATGACATAGGTAGAAAAAGGGAAGAGGTCCTGAAAGGAGAATTTACGGAGTTAGGAAGAGAGTTAAGGAAAAGGACCGCAAAGGTAACAATCTCAGGATTACTGCCTGTGCCACGCGACAGTGAGAGTAGGAATGGAGCGAAGTGGAGGATAAATGCGTGGCTGAAGGACTGGTGCAGTGGGCAGGGTTTCAAGTTTCTGGATCATTGGAACCTCTTTTGGGGAAGGTGTGACCTGGACAAAAAGGACGGGTTGCACTTGAACCCAAGGGGGACCAATATCCTGGCGGGGAGATTTGCAAAGGCTACTGGGGAGAATTTAAACTAGAATGGTTGGGGGGAGGGACTCAAATAGAGAAAGCTAGTAGACAGTGTGTGAGGCAGGAGGCAGAGAAGGGAAGCACTCAGACCCAACATGTAGGGGGGAAAGAAGAAAAAGATAATAAACAAAGAATAAGAGGTACACAAAAATGCTGGAGAAACTCAGCGGGTGCAGCAGCATCTATGGAGCGAAGGAAATAGGTAACGTTTCGGGCCGAAACCCTTCTTCAGACTGATAGGGGGTGGGGAGAAGAAAGGAAAAAAGGAAAAGGAGGAGGAGGAGCCCGAGGGCTGGGGGAGGGGAGGAGACAACCAGATGGCTGATGAAGGGGAGGGGACAGCCAGGGCTAGCAGAATTGGGAGAATTCAACGTTCAGGCCACCAGGATGTAGACTGCCCAAGCGGAATATGAGGTGCATTTCCTCCAATTTACGGTGTTGCTCGCTGTGGCCATGGAGGAGACCCAGGACAGAGAGGTCAGATACGGAATGGGAGGGGGAGTTGAAGTGCTGAGCCACCGGGAGTTCAGGTTGGTTATTGCGGACCGACCGGAGGTGTTCGGCGAAACGATCGCCAAGCCTCCGCTTGGTCTCACCGATGTAGATCAGCTGGCATCTAGAGCAGCGAATGCAATAGATGAGGTTGGAGGAGATGCAGGTGAACCTCTGTCGCACCTGGAACGACTGCTTGGGTCCTGGAATGGAGTGGAGGGGGGAAGTGAAGGGACAAGTGTTGCATCTCTTGCGGTTGCAAGGGAAAGTACCAGGGGAGGGGGTGGTATGGGAGGGAAGGGAAGAATTGACAAGGGAGTTACGGAGGGAGCGGTCTTTGCGGAAGGCAGACATAGGGGGAGATGGGAAGATGTGGCGAGTGGTGGGGTCACGTTGGAGGTGGCGAAACTGACGGAGGATCACTTGTTGTATGTGACGGCTGGTGGGGTGAAAGGTGAGGACTAGGGGGACTCTGCCTTTGTTGTGAGTGGGGGGATGGGGAGAGAGAGCAGTGTTGCGGGGTATGGCAGAGACCCTGGTGCGAGCCTCATCTATGGTGGAGGAGGGGAACCCCCGTTCCCTGAAGAATGAGGACATTTCAGATGCCCTGGTGTGGAACGCCTCATCCTGGGAGCAGATGCGGCGTAGACGGAGGAATTGGGAGTGGGGGATGGAGTCCTTACAGGAAGCAGGGTGGGAAGAAGTGTAGTCCAGATAGCCATGGGAGTCGGTAGGTTTGTAGTGGATGTCGGTAAGGAGTCTATCACCTGCGATGGAGATAGTGAGGTCAAGGAATGGTAGGGAAGTGTCGGAAATGGTCCAGGTGTATTTGAGTGCCGGATGGAAGTTGGTGGTGAAGCGGATGAAGTCAGTCAGTTGTGTGTGGGTGCAGGATGTGGCACCAAAACAATCATCGATGTAGCGGAGGTAGAGGTCGGGGATGGGGCCCTGGTACGCATTGAACAGGGATTGTTCTACGTACCCGACAAAGAGGCAGGCGTAGCTGGGGCCCATGCGTGTGCCCATAGCTACGCCTTGTATTTGGAGGAAATGGGAGGAGTCAAATGAAAAGTTATTAAGTGTAAGTACCAGCTCCGCTAGGCGGAGGAGGGTGTCAGTGGCCGGGTATAGATTGTTTCTACGGTCGAGGAAAAAACGGAGGGCTTTGAGACCATCCTGGTGGGGGATGGAGGTGTACAGTGACTGGACGTCCATGGTGAAGATGAGGGGGTGAGGGCCTAGAGAGTGGAATGCGCGGAGATGACGGAGAGTGTCTGAGGTGTCTTGAACATAGGTTGGGAGGGATTTAACCAAGGGGGATAGTATGGAGTCGAGGTAGCTGGAGATGAGTTCGGTGGGGCAAGAACAGGCAGAGACAATGGGTCTACCGGGACAGTCAGGTTTGTGGATTTTGGGGAGAAGGTAAAAGCGGGCTGTGCGGGGCTGGGGAACGATGAGGTTGGAGGCTCGTTCGGGCAGGGCGTGGGAGTGGATGAAGTTGGTGATGGTGCTGGAGATGGTGGCCTGGTGCTCGTCAGTGGGGTCATGGTCCAGGGGTAAGTAGGAAGAGGTGTCCGAGAGTTGGCGCGTGGCCTCAGCTTTGTAGAGGTCGACGCGCCAGACTACCACGGCACCTCCCTTGTCGGCGGGTTTGATAACCCAATCTAGGTTGTTGCGGAGTGAGTCGATGGCAGTGCGTTCAAGGGGGGAGAGATTGGAGTGAGACAGGGGAGTGGAGAAGTTGAGGCGGTGGATGTCCCGGCGGCAATTTTTAATAAAGAGTTCTAAAGCCGGAAGGCTGCGAGGGGGGTTCCATGAGGATGGGGTGCGTTGGAGACGGGAAAAGGGGTCATCAGTGGGGAGCGAGGACTCCTTCCCATGGAAGTGAGCTGTGAGGCGGAGGCGACGGTAGAAGCGTTCCAAGTCATGGAGGGCACGGAACTCATTGAGATGGGGACGGAGGGGGACAAAGGTAAGACCTCTGCTGAGGACAGACCGTTCGATGTCGGAGAGGGGGAGGTCGGGGGGGATGGTGAACACCCGGCAGGGATGGGGGTTGGGGCCGGAGGAAGGCAGGTGGGTGTAATGGGGACGAGGCGATGTGTGGTGGGGGGGTGGTGGGTGGTCAGGGGGTGGGGGGGTGAGAGGGCTGTGGTGTGGGTGTGGAACAGAAGTGGTCCCATAGTTGGAGAGGGATGGGGAAGAATCAGTGGAACTGCCACTGAGATAACCAGGGCTAGGCAGACTAGCGCTAGGGATAAGAGGTGGTGGGTTTCTTAAATGTGTGAGCAGAGAGACAGAGGGGTGTAAAATGAGGGTAGAAGCAATAGGTAGCAAGGTGAAAAGTAAAAGTGGTAGGCAGACAAATCCAAGGCAAAAATCAAAAAGGGCCATTTTTCAACATAATTGTATAAGGGGTAAGAGTGTTGTAAAAATAAGCCTGAAGGCTTTGTGTCTCAATGCAAGGAGCATTCGTAATAAGGTGGATGAGTTGAATGTGCAGATACTGTAGCTATTAATGACTATGGTATAGTTGGGATCACGGAGACATGGCTCCAGGGTGACCAAGGCTGGGAGCTGAACATCCAGAGATATTCAATATTCAGGAGGGATAGACAGAAAGGAAAATGAGGTGGGGTAGCGTTGCTGGTTAGAGAGGAGATTAACACAATAGAAAGGAAGGACATTAGCTTGGAGGATGTGGAATCGATATGGGTAGAGCTGCGAAACACTAAGGGGCAGAAAACGCTAGTGGGAGTTGTGTACAGGCCACCTAACAGTAGTAGTGGAGTTGGGGATGGCATCAAACAGGAAATTAGAAATGCGTGCAACAAAGGTAAAACAGTTATAATGGGTGACTTCAATCTACATATAGATTGGGTGAATCAAATTGGCAGGGGTGCTGAGGAAGAGGATTTCTTGGAATGTATGCGGGATAGTTTTCTAAATCAACATGTAGAGGAACCAATGAGAGAGCAGGGTATTCTAGACTGGGTATTGAGTAATGAGGAAGGGTTAGTTAGCAGTCTTGTTGTGCGTGGCCCCTTGGGAAAGAGTGACCATAATATGGTTGAGTTCTTCATTAGGATGGAGAGTGACATAATTAATTCAGAAACAAGGGTTCTGAACTTAAAGAAAGGTAACTTTGAGGGTATGAGACGTGAATTGGCCAAGATAGACTGGCAATTGATTCTTAAAAGGTTGACGGTAGATATGCAATGGAAGGCATTTAAAGGCTGCATGGATGAGCTACAACAATTGTTCATCCCAGTTTGGCAAAAGAATAAATCAGGGAAGGTAGTGCATCCGTGGATAACAAGGGAAATCAGGGATAGTATCAAAACAAAAGATGAAGCATACAAATTAGCCAGAAAAAGCAGCCTACCAGAGGACTGGGAGAAATTCAGAGTCCAGCAGAGGAGGACAAAGGTTTAATTAGGAAAGGGAAAATAGATTATGAAAGAAAACTGGTAGGGAACATAAAAAATGACTGCAAAAGTTTTTATAGATATGTGAAGAGAAAAATATTAGTTAAAACAAATGTAGGTCCCTTGCAGTCAGAAACAGGTGAATTGATCATGGGGAACAAGGATATGGCAGACCAATTGAATAACTACTTTGGTTCTGTCTTCACTAAGGAAGACTTAATTAATCTGCCAGAAATAGCAGGGGACCGGGGGTCAAATGAGATGAGGAACTGAGTGAAATCCAGGTTAGCCGGGAAGAGGTGTTAGGTAAATTGAATGGATTAAAGGCCGATAAATCCCCAGGGCCAGATAGGCTGCATCCCAGAGTACTTAAGGAAGTAGCCCCAGAAATTGTGGATGCATTAGTGATAATTTTTCAAAACTCTTTAGATTCTTGAGTAGTTCCTGAGGATTGGAGGGTAGCTAATGTAACCCCACTTTTTAAAAGGGGAGGGAGAGAGAAAACGGGGAATTACAGACCAGTTAGTCTAACATCGGTAGTGGGGAAACTGCTAGAGTCAGTTATTAAAGATGGGATAGCAGCACATTTGGAAAATGGTGAAATCATTGGACAAAGTCAGCATGGATTTATGAAAGGTAAATCATGAAAGGTAAATCATGTCGGACGAATCATATAGAGTTGATTTTAAAAACAGTTTCTACCCATATGCAATTCGAACTCCGAACACTCTATGACAACATCACATAGCCACCTCGTGCATGTACTGTATACTGTATGTTGTTGTGTTTTATGTTATGTTTGACGGGAATCAGCCTATTGTGTAACATCCTGTACTGAACATGAATTCCACCAGCTTGACTGTGTGGTCATTAAATAATCTGATCTGATCTGATCTGATCTGACTAGTAGAGTGGATATTGGAGAGCCAGTGGATGTGTTGTATCTGGACTTTCAGAAGGCTTTTGACAAGGTCCCACATAAGAGATTAATATACAAACTTAAAGCACACGGTATTGGGGGTTCAGTATTGATGTGGATAGAGAACTGGCTGGCAGACAGGAAGCAAAGAGTAGGAGTAAACGGGTCCTTTTCAGAATGGCAGGCAGGGACTAGTGAGGTACCGCAAGGCTCAGTGCTGGGACCCCAGCTATTTACAATATATATTAATGATTTGGACGAGGGAATTGAATGCAACATCTCCAAGTTTGCGGATGACACAAAGCTGGGGGGCAGTTTTAGCTGTTAGGAGGGTGCTAGGTGGCTGCAAGATGACTTGGATAGGCTGGGTGAGTGTGCAAATGCATGGCAGATGCAGTATAATGTGGATAAATGTGAGGATATCCACTTTGGTGGCAAAAACAGGAAAGTAGACTATTACCTGAATGGTGGCCGATTAGGAAAAGGGGAGATGCAATGAGACCTGGGTGTCATGGTACACCAGTCATTGAAAGTAGGCATGCAGGTGCAGCAGGCAGTGAAGAAAGCGAATGGTATGTTAACATTCATAGCAAAAGGATTTGAGAATAGGAGCAGGGAGGTTCTACTGCAGTTGTACAGGGTCTTGGTGAGACCACACCTGGAGTATTGCGTACAGTTTTGGTCTCCTAATCTGAGGAAGGACATTCTTGCCATAGAGGGAGTACAGAGAAGGTTCACCAGACTGATTCCTGGGATGTCAGGACTTTCATATGAAGAAAGACTGGGTAGACTCGGCTAGTACTCGCTAGAATTTAGAAGATTGAGGGGGGATCTTATAGAAACTTACAAAATTCTTAAGGGGTTGGACAGGCTAGATGCAGGAAGATTGTTCCCGATGTTGGGGAAGTCCAGAACAAGGGGCCACAGTTTTAGGATAAAGGGGAAATCTTTTAGGACTGAGATGAGAACAACATTTTTTACACAGAGAGTGGTGAATCTCTGGAATTCTCTGCCACAGAATGTAGTTGAGGCCAGTTCATTGGCTATATTTAAGAGGGAGTTAGATGTGGCCCTTGTGGCTAAAGGGATTAGGGGGTATGGAGAGAAAGCAGGTACAGGATACTGAGTTGGATGATCAGCCATGATCATATTGAATGGCGGTGCAGGCTCGAAGGGCCGAATGGCCTACTCCTGCACCTATTTTCTATGTTTCTATGTTTCTATGTTCACGCCCATTGAAGAATTCTGACAGACAAAAAGGCAGGAGAGAAAAAGCTAATTAACCTCCACAGATGCTGCCCGGCCCATTGAGTTCCTCCAACAGTTTGCTTTCTTTACTCCAGATTCCAGCATCTGGTGTCATCCACATTATCCAGCTTTATTCGTTATTCCCTTTATCATGTCTTTGTACACTGTGGACGGTTTGATTGTCATTATGTGTTGTCTTTCCGCTGATTGGTTAGCACGCACTGTAAAAGATTTTCACTGTACCTTGGTACAAGTGACAACAAACTAAACTAAACTAATCTGCAGTTTCCTGTGTTTCCACTGTATTAAAAAAACTAATATTCAGAGACCTTTTAAGAATCATTAAAAGCAATATATATAATTTTTAAAATATATATATATTTTTAAAAAAATTATCCAGAATATGCAAATAAGGGTGATTATATGCGCGGCACTGTGAACAAACAAGCAAACAAACAAAATGAACAAAATTTAAAATGGTCATATCTCAGACTGTGTTTTCAGCATAATACGCTACATCCTTTGCATGTTTCTGCACAAAGAACCCACAGGGGTGCAGATACCACAAAATGAATTAATTGAAGACACATAAAAATGTTTGCAAATCAATCAAAACTATACAGTAAAATAATTTGAAAGAAAATCACTTATTTTCCCCATTCCTCAGACCCCAAACAAGTGAATGGGGATTTAGATCCTTTATCAGATCTGACCTGATGTAAAATTGGAAAGATTCACTGGTTGTGTAAATCCACAAAGAGAAGATATATTGATTTTTCTTTACTCATTAATTGTCATATGCTCCAGCAATGGAACAATGAAATTCTAACTAGCCATAACAGGTCCATAAATGCAATAATATACAGATAAATGAACAATATTCAAAAATGCAATAAATTAATACTGTAACTACAATAGTTAAAAACTGAAGTCTGTAGTGCAATAAAAAGCACATTCCACAGCAGATTATAGTTGCTGAGGTTAGTGTTGTGTTGTGTTCAAGAGCCTGATGGTTGCTGGTAAGAAGCTGTTCTTGAACCTGGTGGTCATGGTTTCAAGGTTTCCTGCCCTTTTTCCCGATGGTAGCAGCAAAATCAAACCATGGCCAGGGTGGATCTTTGATGATATTGGTTTCCTGAAGGGTCCCTACCCAAAATGTCATTTATCCATTCCCACCACAAATGCTGCTGGACTTACTGAGTTCCTCCAGCATTTTACCTTTTGCCCTTCAATCATATTAGTAGTTAATGTTGACTTCTGGGTCTACGACAAGTGGCCACCATTCCACACATGGCATCCACAATTGCTTTAAAAGAAGCCCACATGGTCACAGGGAGAACGTACAAGCTCTATACAAACTCTATACAGCACCCGTAATCAGGATCGAATCTGGGTCTCTGGCACTATAAGGCAGCAACACTACCATTTAGCCACTGTGCCGCATTTTACTTTACACACTCTGTTTGTTACTCACTGGTGTAATGATTCCGCTTTAGTCATTAAACTCTCTGTGGTTTAGTACTGGGAGAAATCAGCTTGTGTTTGAAATAAAGTAAAACGTTTACTTGTTTAGTTTAATTTATTGTCATGTGTACTGAGGTACAGTATAAAGGTTTTTGTTGCGTGCTATCCAGTCAGTGGAAAGACTATACATGATTACAACATTCATATTCAGGATAAAGGGAATAACATTTAGTGCAAGAGAAAGTCCAGTAAAGTCTGATTAAAGATAGTCTAAGGGACTTCAATTAGGTAGATGGTAGCTCAGGACCACTCTCTAGTTGTTGATAGGATGGTTCAGTTGCCCGATAATAGCTGGGAAGAAAATGTCTCTAAATCTGTATGTATCACATATCATCGCATGAAATCCCTGTCTCACTGTGCGAGCTGACCCACGAGGTACCCCGAGTTTAAAACAAATTTAAATCGTGGTAATCACGTACAATTAACGTAGCGGGAACGTCGGAACTCGTGGACGCAACTTAGCGACTCTCGGCGCTAATGGGAGGTACCCGTGAAACTTGTTAACTCTTGAAAAAGTTCAAACATGTTTGAACTTTTCCACGAGTAAAATGTACTCTTGAGGTTAAAATTTGAAACATTTAAACACGTTGTAAGAACGTAGTGGCCCGTGCGTTTAACTTTGTGACTCGTGATTCTACCGTGGGAACTCTTTTTAGAAACAATAATCAGGGACAGAAATATCAGTTACTTAGACTTTTTAAAGACAAATTCTGCTTAACAAAGTTAAGCAAGTTATTGATAAGGTGACAGAGTGGGTTGAAAAGAAAAAATTGCTTGAAGTTTATATATAAATTTGTGTTGTGTTGTGTTGTGTTGAAAAGCTTTTTGCTGATCCGTTTGATTCTCACTGTTTGTTTACTTCATTGCACAATAAAAGAGAGTTCTTTGCTGTCAAGATCAAATTGATGTCTGGAAGTCTTCATTTTAATATCACTACAAAGTCTCATGACTTGAATGTAATATTCCTTTCATCATAAAACACAAAATAGAGGAAGGCAAAATATATTCACATCTTGATTCTCACAATCATTTGTGAGATTTAAGGACTCAGCTGCCTCATATGCTGTGCTTTTTAAATGTTTAAAATTGTGTCCTCTCAGTAGATCAGAAAATAAGACAAACAGCACGGTGAATGTGAAACAAAGTCTTTATTCATCTTGTTCAATATAAAAAACGCTTTTTTGCACATATTGAGAAAAGGAGCACCACAGCAAACAACACAGTGGTCTGAAAAAGGGCTTCTCATACATGAAAATCAACAAATGAAGCACAAATAAAAGTATTTCCACTATATACTAATTCAGCTGAGAAATGCACAAGTCTAAATTCAGGCAATAAAAGATGCAATGCGCTAAATGACAAGTTTTGAGATCTACAATCAGATAAGCAGATGCATGATAACCATGTTTTAAAGGAAAGACAGATGCAATGAAATTACTTTTACACCACAATAAAAAATAAAATCCACACTTAAAGTTAAACAAAGAAAAGTCAGCAGGATTTAAACTAAACATGAAATTAACTGGATTTTTCTGCATGTGGGCTCTCCTCATGCAGTGATGTACCTGTGGTCGGCAGCCGCTCAAAATAAGCTGTCCTGCCACGGCACACTGCCCAATTCTGAATTATAGTAGGAGCAGAGATGGTCTCTCTGCTCTTTTGCACTGTTGGTCCCCGTGTTACCTCGAAAACACTGCAGTGGCACCAAAGTCTCGTCGTTTGTACCACTCCTCCACGCACCTAGTGTTATTCTCCCTGTTTGACTGTCCACTAAGTCACCGTCCTGCATGGCTGTTGCTGATCCTGAAGCTGCACCTCTGATACGGATCAGGTTGTGCAGAACACATGCAGCAAACACAATATTCTCTACGTTCTTTGGCTGGCATGACATCATTTTTTTAACATGTGATGATTTTTCAACACTTCGATATACATTGTTGCCTCAAGATTAATGGGAGAGGAACTTGGTACACTCGGGAGACGAACTTGGAACATCGCAGAAATGAGAAGTAAACGGGAAAATGAGACATACCCGTGGGAACTCGGTTAAACTCTGGATCATAAACTTGTGGTCTCGTACGCAACCACGAGTCTTTCACTCGGGGTCACTCGTGGGTCAACTCGCACAGTGAGACAGGGCTTTTAGTATAGGTAAGTTTCGCACAGACTGTTTCTCACTTGCTTGCTTCAGAGACAGGGTTGAGAAATCTCTTGCACATCACCCCAATTATGAGGGTGTTTAGTGATATCTTTACATAGGGGCTCTTCCAATAGATTACAGAGGGACATCAGGGATGTAGGACATTGGGCTGCAAGTCTGCATGAGTCCCAGAAATGATGGCAGGAGAATAGTGGAGTATTGTTGATTCCCTCATTATCAGAGAAGGAAAAGGATAAAGCTTGAATCTCAGATCAAAATGTTCAAATATCCTAGGCCATCTCTGCCATTTATTTGGTAGAAAGCCGATCCATAAGTGTATTGTCTGTGCTGCAGTTTGATAACGGGAAATAAAGAAAAGAATGAAAGTATGGGGTATATTGAGTTTTTCACCTTCATTTCAAAATGTATGAGCATTTCTGATCTTGTAATGAAAGCCTGAATCAGTCTGAAGAAGTGTCCTGACCCGAAATGTAGTCTGAATCAGTCTGAAGAAGGGTTTCAACACGAAATGTCATCTGTCCATCCCCTGGCCTGCTGAGTTCCTCCAGCACATTGATTTTGTTTTGCTAGGAATGAGTTTCACAGCAAATAAAATATTTTAGAATTTCAATATTTGAACAATAGGCCATATTGTTTTGGCAGCAGCCTGCACTGAATACTCATCTATGTAGGAAGGAACTGCAGATGCTTGTCTATACTGAAGATAGACGCAAAATGCTGGTGTAAATCAGCGGGCCCCTGCTTTAGTCAACTGTCAAATATTTAAAAAAATTGAACGTCTGTCACTTTCAAAAACATTCAAATAAATAACACTAAAGTAAAATAAAAAATACACATAATTAACACAAAAGACATTAAAAAAAAATTAAAATAGTAAATTACTGTATCTAATATAATCCTGATCCCTCACAGATCAGCTTCCCACTGGGGTCTGAAGAAGGTTTCCGACCCAATACCTCGCCTATTCTTTTTTTCCAACAATGCTGCCTGACCCGCTGAGTTACTCCAGCACTTTCTATTTATCTACACATTTAATTTACTTTTTCTTAAAATATGTTAGCAGCACTGTGGCACAGCTAGTAGAACCAATGGTTCACAGCGTAAGAGACACGGGTTCAATCCTAACCTCGGGTACTGTCTGTATGGAGTTTGCAAATTCTCCCTGTGAATGAGTGGGTTTCCTCCAGTTGCTCCGGTTTCCCCCCACATCCCAAAGACGTGTGGGTTGGTAGGTCTTCTTCTTTCGCGTCCATCTTCCATGTTTCAAATGTTGACATCGCTGTCATCATCTGTCCTGAAAAGGACACAAACTGCCGGCGACAATCAGTGGGAGCCATCACTTGTTGCAATAGATGATGGTGGTAGCAGAATTAGCTCGGGATACTTCCAGTTTCCAGCCCCGTGACGTGGACGCTTCTGCTATGGGGCCGGTAGGTAGGTTGATTGATTGTTATGAATTGCCCTGTGTGTGGGAGAGTGCAAGAGTCTGGAGAGAGTTAACGAGAATGTGGGGAGAATTAAACTGGATTAGATAAGTGTAGGATTAGCGTAAATGGGTGGTTGATGGTCGTAGTGGACTCGGTGGGCTGAAGGGCCTGTTTCCATGCTATACCTCTCTATGACTATAAAGTAGAATAACACATTTTCAAATGATTCCAGTAAGCTTAAAGAGAGCATGGGAAACAAGGGGGCTCTAGTAAGTTTAAAGGGAATGCGGTCAACAGAAGCAGGTGGGTTTAAAGGGAGCATGAGAACTGGGATCCCGGCAAGTGGATGGGGAGCAAACATCACATGATGCTGACTGACCCATCAGGATTACAAATAGTTGAATAGCAGATTAGTGGAATTCTACTATATCAGGAAATTCAGGACTAATTCACAAATTTGAGTATTACATAGAGAAATGCTGGAAAATCAAGGCGATAGTTTGATTGAAGGGAAAAAAATATTTAACCAGAATACCAGAATAAAGATTGTGTTTCTTTGCACATGATTCATGTTTCCATCTGTGTGTAACTTCACACAATAACCTTTGCCCTGTCATTACACTTTGCTTAATGTATTAAGATGATTGCATGATGGTGCAGCAGTTAGTGTTGCTGCCTCTTGGCTCCAGGGACCCGGTTTTGATCCTGACCTCAGGTGCTGTGTATGGGAGGTTTGCAAATTCTCATCGTGGGTTTCCACTTAGCACCCAGGTTTCCTCCCAAATCTCAAAGACATGCTGTTGGTTAACTGGCTGCTGTAAATTATCACTCAGTGTAAATAAGTGGCAGTTAAACCAAAAGGAAATTGATGGGAATAAGAGAGAATAAGTTGCAGCTACAGGGAAAATAAAGAACGGATAAGGAATTTGGCAAGGACACCAGAGAATGTAAAAGTTACAAAAAAAATCGCAGCCAGCAAAAGAAATCCAAATAACACAAATTCAGACTCAAGTACCTGTAGCACTTTGATAGGTAAGTTTAATCAATGTTGTGGCACATTATTTTACTATTCTCTTTGTTGCAATATCAGCTTGACTAATTTTGCTTGATGTTATCAGAGACATACAACACGATAAGTATAGCCTTTATCATTATCATTTCCTCAGAGGTTGAATAATAGCAATGGAATATTACTGATCTCTGAAATTGGTTTTAAATCTTCCTCCTTATTTACATTTACTGGAAATCAGCTTTTGCCATTATTGAATTAGTTGAGTAATTTATTTTTAGTCTGTTAATTTATGGGCTTTTAATGCACACAATGATTGTTATTTATAAATTAAGCAACTAACTCTTAAATTATGTGACATTACTTGACATAACGTGATAGCGTATAAAATTACGTAAATAGATTTCAGAAAAGTCAAATTAAAATGCTGTCAGTGAATGATTCCCATGTCTAATTATCTGGTTGGAGTGATACAACAATATACCAAAATGCATATATGCACATGATTCCTTATTACTGGGGTGATTATCCAACATGTCAAATTAAATCAATTTAATTTGACAGAAGATAATTCAATTGTAAATGCAACATATGGGGAAGATCCATGTTAGCAGGGTAGTTATATCCTGCTACAAGTAACATTATTTAACTCAATACAGTTAAATGGGAATGTTGACATTTTTAGGTAAGTGGAGGCATAAAGGTACATTGTCCTCCATTTATTGAAGTTATCTTTTGGTATGAGTATAAAGTGTAAGAATCTTGCTTTATAATCAAACTGACATTTTCACTTATATTGATAAATGGAAAAAACATTACCCAATAGCCGTGTCTACAATTGCCTTTGACAGCTGTATTGGTTAAGAGGTCAGAGATGCATGTTCTGCCTGATCTGAACATGTAAAATATACAAATTCATACACGTTTCTCAATGAATTGGGATGAATTTTTAATTTTTTCCTGATTTTATTCAAAATATTTTTTAAATTATTTAGTTTTAATGAATATACTGGCGGAATGAATTTTGGATGACAGATAGACACAAAATGCTGGAGTAACTCAGCGGGTTAGGCAGCATCTCTATAGAAAAGGAATAGGAGATGTTTCGGGACCAGACCCTTCATCAGACTGAGAGTCAGGGAAGAGGAAACTGGAGATATGAGAAGGTACAGAACAAAGCAGAGCCTGCATCGATGAGTCTGGAAAGGTGGAGCCCACGATGGTCAATTGTTTTTAATTTTGGATGCCTGGGTTTCACAGACTTAACATTGATAATTATATTAGCAGTGGAGAGAATATTTTGATCCACCTGTGTACAATTAAATATACTCAAGACCGGTGTATTTGTAACTAAATATGCTCTAGACAGGTGTATTGAAATCTTTTTAATATATCTCTTACTCATAATCAAAAGTGTAAGCTAATGGGCCTGTCCCACTTAAGCGTTTTTTCAGGCGACTGACGGTGACTGACAAGTTGCCGGCAGTCGCCTGAAAAAATGGCAACTGGAACGGCGACTGTCAGAGTCGAACACACACACACACATACACACAAACACATCGCTTCCTTCACCAGCCCGTTCTGCCGGGGGACAGGGCAAGCGGGGGGAGCGCTGTCTGAGTGAAATTCACACGGTGCAAAGCCAATGTGATACAGACACACACCATGATGAACAGGAAGGTTGGCGCTGTAATTAAGAAGCTAAAAAGCACAGTTTACAGTAAGTCCTTTAAAAGAGGGGGGGGCAGGGAAGAGGGGGAGAGAGGGGGGAGAACGAGTGGAGACAACTTTTAAGAAGCCAGAGATACACGGCTGTGAAGCCCGGCGGACATTAATATTACTTGTCGGTTATCCTTGGTTCTGAAAACTACTGCTTACGTTTTTTTCCCCCAATGAGCCAATGATATTCACCGGTCAGCACGGGCTACAACCTACGAGAACCTAAGAGAACCTTCGACCTCCTGGCAACCCACTAGGACCTCCTGACGACCCACCTACGGCACAAGAATTCTCGCTACTCTCCATGGCGGCTTCATTCTAGTCGCCGCTAATTTTTCAACATGTTGAAAAATTCACGGCGAGCATAATGAGGCCACGACTAGTTCCCAGAATGCGGGAACTCCTCACGACCATGAAGGCGACTCCCCGGCAACCACCGGCAAACGTGTAGCGACCATGTGGCAACTGCATAGTCTCCTGCAGTCACGTAAAAAGTCGCCTAAGTGGGACAGGCCCATAAGTGTGATGTGTCATTTGGCTTATTTTCTTTAACGTCATTGTTATACGTGTACCTCACCCATTTTCATTTTTTTGATACTGTATTTTCTTCACTGTCTTCCACTTTTTTTTGTTAGGGTACCGGGCACAGACTCTCATTTGTACCTCTTTTTTGAAGTATTCCATTTAAAGTATTGAATGTTGGAACTGTAGTTTGATAGGAAGAAATGGAAACAGACAGGAAAGATCTACTTTGAGGGCAGCTACAGTTTGAATGGATTGTGACATACTTTAGGAAATTAGTGTAAACGTAACTGTTTATTTAAGGTGCAACATAATGCCTTCAAAGCATCATTGTTACAGCATGTACTTCATTGGAGATAGATATTCAATTTTATTAAGATACCAAACTGTCAATGTTTATCAATGGATTCAACCATAGTTCCCTGATTTGTCTAGGTAAACAAAGTGCACACTAGTTTAGTTTAGTTTATTATTGTCAGGTGTATAGAGGTACAGTGAAAAGCTTTTTGTTGCATGCTGCCCAGTCAAAGAAGCCTAGTATACATGATTATAATCAAGCCATCCACAGTGTACAGATATATGATAAAGGATACAACATTTAGTGCAACATAAAGACCGATCTGCTGCGGAAATAAAGAATTAAATGAATGGAATGATTGTAATGTATGATAGCAAATCTTCTTCTGGGACCAGCAAGCAAAGAATCACCTGTCTCCAATGCCATCTTAATACTAAAAGTCAATGAATAAGGCCACAAATGCTAAATGTTTTAAATGAATCCATATTGGACACTTAATTTTTTTCTCTGAATGACTTCTGGTGTGAATATTGTCAGTGCATTGTGTGATTTGATGTTTAGTTTGTAAAGAGGGCATAATCCCACTAAGATGAAATGGACACAGCATCATTAGTGCTGTAGAATTATAAAAAAATAAAACTTGGTAATTTCTCCAAAATATCTTGCCGTTGTACAAGAAGCAAACAAGTGAACATTACAGATTAGTGAGCTAGAACTACCAAAATATGTATCACGTTCCATTCACTGGACCTCCTGAGATGGTTTATTGTGTTATTTGTCTATCAGTTCAGGTAATCAGACTGGTTCTCTATTACTGTTTCACTATTGTGCAGTATTCCATTTGCAGGTTGAAGGAAAATATATTCAATTCCTTTCTGTAAAGGGTATTTGCAGGTGTTTTTGTGCACAAACATTTTACCAGAGTTATTGTGTATTACTTTATGTTATCCAAGCCTTCCGTGTAATTAGATCACTCTTTTGAGAAGTATTCTATTAGTATGCATGAGTGAATTCATGGAGAATTGACCCTTATCTACTCGACAATTAAGTTATTTGAAAGCTCACATCTAAATATATGTAATGAAAACTGAGAAAGAAAGCTTTCTCTCCATGTATGTATTTATGATTATGATATGGGCTTCTAATAGCCATTTCATTATAAATATGTTCTGTGATTACAAAGAAAGTGTTATGAATGGCAGGTGAAAGACACAAGCGATTGCATATTTGTATGAATGATTGTCATAGCTTCACACAGTGACAGCTAAAGATTATTGACATTTACTGTCATGACAGTGTTTCATGGAATTAATAGTTCATTCCCATTCTATGTTTCATTTGCAAATTGCTTTATTTTTGGTATGTGTTTATATGGGTTTTCAATTCAAATTTAAGCAATCAAGAACTCTGCTTATAACACGAGTTCAATATAGTAATTTGGGTTAAATTCTATTTTATATATCTTGCAGTCCCTCAAGGCGCAATGATGTTTGTTCTGTTTGGCAGCATGAAATACAACTTCATGCCTCGAAATAATTATTAATGAGCTAATTGTGAAGCCAGTTTGAAAAGGAGGGCCTATTTAAGCATATAACATATGAAGATAAATTGATTTTATGTACACTGGCAGTTGCTAAGATAGCATTAAAAGGTTCCTCAACTATCTATCAAAAGTCCAATGCTTTATGGATACTGTCAAGAATATATTCACTTGCTGTGGAGATACATACAAGGAAGAAAGAGTATGTTTATCCTCCATCTTGCCATTCACCACCCTGCCCCACCTCTCCTTCTTCCTTTGCCTCACTGAAATATTAAAATGTTTTAAAAAGCAAATTACTACAAAATATTCCAGTAATGAAAGTGAAAGATTAACACTCAATTACAGATAATTTACAACCCAGGTAGCAGAATTCTGTACTGGCATAAAGAAATATCCACAAGGTTAAAAAATGTTTGGTTAATATCTCATCCACTGGGTGACCTAACGCCACACATCTTGATCATGAGGAGTATGGCAAATGTTCTAGAACTGCTGAGTTCAAAGAAATTCACAAACTTTCAACTTTGAAACAAATTAACGATATAAAAGTATTTCTAAAATGTGGATTAGGAATATGACGGACATAGCACACCTTGAAGAAATGAGACTCCGCCTAATAGATAAATATGACCAATTCTTAAGGAGTTGGTCCCCTTTCATCGACTTTTTGGAATCATGTGATGTGACAGTACCGTAAAGATTACTGATTTCAGGTCAGGTCGTGGATAGATTTACATCTCCGAACAAAGATTTGAAAATTTCTTTTTTAAGGGTCTTTTTCTACTATTTCTACTTTCTATTTTTTCTTTTCTTATATACACACTTCACGTTTTTCTATTTTCTACTATTTATTTTTCCTCTTTCTCTTCTCTCTATTTTTTTCTTTCTTTTTTTTATTTTTTACCTCCTTTTTAAAAACATAAAACTAGAGGTTGTACATAGAATGCATTACGTTATGACATAGTTGGCACCTAAAATTAGGTACCACTGTATTGTTTTGTATTGTATTAACTTCTAATAAAATAAACAAAAACAAAAAAACAAAAAACAAAATAAAAGTATTTCTACAACTTTAACCATATAAGCTATTTGGAGGTCAAATGTTTCCTGATCTTCAGATTTATTTATTTAGTCATAGGAGCAGAAGTAGGTCATTCACCCCATCAAGTCTACTCTGCCATTCAATCATGGCTGATCTATCTTTCCCTCTCCACCCCCATTCTCCTGCCTTCGCCCCATACCCCTTGTCACCCTAACTAATCAAGAATCTGTTCATCTCCGCCTTAAAAATACACGTTGACTTTACCTCCACAGACGTCTGTGGCAATGAATTCCACAGATTCACCACCCTCTGACTAAAAAAATTGCTCCTCATCTTCTTTCTAAGGTCCGTCCTTTTATTCTGAGGTTATGCCTTCTGGTTCTAGACTCTCCCACTAGTAGAAACAACTTCTCAGCATCAACTCTATCCAGGCCTTTCACTAATCAGAATAGATCACAACTAACCTCTCATCAAAGAATAATTTATAAATTGGCTGTCAAATATTCTAAGATTCTACTATCTGGAAGGGCTTTTCCATGCTGACCAAGTTTGGATAGCCCAATTTGCCTATATATGGCCCATATTCTAAACCCTTCCTATCTATATACATGGCCAAATGTCTTTTCAAAGTCATAATTGTAAAGATGACCTCAACACAATCAGCATTTATTGCTCATCCTGAACTGCCCTTCGGTAGTTGGGAGAGCTCCACTATCTTCCATTGCTGTACTCCCACAGGGCTGTGACTGAGGGAAATTTAAAAAAATTACCTTTGATTAAAAAAACAGCAATATATTTCAAGAATGGAATGGGACATTATCAGGAACTTTGGGCATGGATACATTCCCGTGTATCTGCAGCCCATGTTAGTGGCAAGTCTGTGGGGGGCTAATAAAGAAGACTTGGTTCCAGTACATGTGGTTCCAATCAAGTGGCTATTGCGAACTAGATGGTGCCAAGCCTCTTAATTATCAATGCAGCGGCAATCATCCATGAAGATGAAGAATCGTCCTCTTGTCCAGCACACTGTAGATGGTAGAAAAGCTTTGAAGAAGATAGGGGTTGATTATGCTTCTCAGAGTAGCCAGCATTTACTTTATTTTGTATCTACTATATAAATGTATTTATTTTCATATAGATTTAGCTTGTACCTGCTCCAATGCCCTTCTTATTCCTAAATTGAGGTGCCAAGTTTAGGATAGTGTAAGTGTTTGGGGATCTCTGGTCAGCACGGACTTGGTTGGCCGAAGGGCCTGTTTCCACACTGTATCTCTAAACTGCATTAAACTAAACTAAGTCCTGGTGGACCATGGTCAAAGAGCAGGAGTGCAGCAGGAAGTACAGAGGGGGGGGAAAGGGTTTCACAGATCTGTCGTCGGAGAGAGGAGGGGAACTTCGTCAAACTAGGGTTAAGGGCCTGTCCCACGAGCATGCGACTGCATGCGGCTAACGCGACCTAACATGGTCGTGCTAGCCATTCGGCCTCGCGGAGCCGGTCCCACTTCGATCGTCGGAGCCGCATGGAGTTGTGCGGAGATGGTCCCGACATCGCGCGGGGCTGCGAAAAACTGACAGTATTCAAAAACTCCGCGCGGCAAAGGCCCGCCGGCCCGCTGCCGCATGGAGGCCGCACGCACCGCCTCGACGCCATATGCAGTGTCTTGACGCCGAACGCAGCGTCTTGACGCCGTACGCAGCGTCTTGATGGCGTACGCCTAGCGCGTGGCGTTGCGCGATGACATCACCGTCCGGCATGCCGTTGTGTGATGACGTAACCGCCCGACGCCTTGCGACGTCCAAATTCAGTCGGCCCGCCTCCTGCCCAGTTGATTGGTGAGTTTGATGTTGGGACCAGCTCCATACGGCTCTGCGGTTGGAAGTGGGACCGACACCGTGAGGCCGTACGGCTCAAGCCACCACGTTTGGTCGCGCTAGATGCATGCAGCCGCATGCTGGTGGGACAGGCCCTTTACTTTGAAGAGATGGCACCGTGGAGCTGTAAGGTGATAACATAAAGGGCCTATCCCACCAGAATGCGATTGCATGCGTCTAGCACGACCAAACGTGGTGGCTTAAGCCGTACGGCCTTGCGGGGCTGGTCCCACTTCCAACCGCGGAGCCGTCTGGAGTTGTGCGGGGCTGGTCCCGACATCATACTCACCAATCAGCTGGGCAGGAGGTGGGCCGACTGAATTTGGACGTCGCACGGCTTCAGGCGGTTACGTCATCACGCAATGGCATGCCGGGCGGTGACATCATCACGCAACGTCACACGCTAGGCGTACGGCATCAAGACTCTGCGTACGGCATCAAGACGCTGCGTTCGGCGTCGAGACGCTGCATACGGCATCGAGGCGGTGCGTGCGGCGTCGAGGCGGTGCGTGCGGCCTCCATGCGGCAGCGGGCCAGCAGGCCTTTGCCGCGTGGAATTTTTGAACACTGTCAGTTTTTCGGACCCCGCACGATGTCGGGACCAGCTCCACACAACTCCATGCGGCTCCGGCGATCGAAGTGGGACCGGTCCCGCGAGGCCGCACGGCTAGCGCGACCACGTTAGGTCGCGCTAGCCGCATGCAGTCACATGCTCGTGGACAGGCCCTTTAGGGACTGCAGATGCAGGAATCTTGAGCAAAAAGCTGGAAAAACAGGTTAGCCAGCATCTGAGCAAGAAATAGACATTTGATGTTTTGGGTCAAGAAGGTTGAAAAAGTATTAAATGCCCATGGACTCGCCCGTGACTGTTCAAAATAAATATTTGAGGTGACTTTAAGAACCTTGAAACGCTTGTTGGGGAACCAAGAAGCCCAATATAAAAGGACGCTAAGCCTCCAAATTACAATCCACCCACCTCTGTTAATCGCCTCTTTACTCAGCAATGGTCGAGCCTGCGGATCCCACATTAACCTCATCAGCCACCTCAGAACTCACAGGCTGGACTGGAAGTATGCTATACTCGACCTCAATGGTCTGCCCATGAAGAAAAAAAATCACCACCCACATTGTACTGTGAAATTATTTTGTTTGAGTAAAGAATGGAATTCTTTCTTTGAACTGCAATGACTCAAATAAGGTTATAGAAACATAGAAACATAGAAATTAGGTGCAGGAGTAGGCCATTCGGCCCTTCGAGCCTGCACTGCCATTCAATATGATCATGGCTGATCATCCAACTCAGTATCCCGTACCTGCCTTCTCTCCATACCCTCTGATCCCTTTAGCCACAAGGGCCACATCTAACTCCCTCTTAAATATAGCCAATGAACTGGCCTCGACTACCCTCTGTGGCAGAGAGTTCCAGAGATTCACCACTCTCTGTGTGAAAAAAGTTCTTCTCATCTCGGTTTTAAAGGATTTCCCCCTGATCCTTAAGCTGTGACCCCTTGTCCTGGACTTCCCCAACATCGGGAGCAATCTTCCTGCATCTAGCCTGTCCAACCCCTTAAGAATTTTGTAAGTTTCTATAAGATCCCCTCTCAATCTCCTAAATTCTAGAGAGTATAAACCAAGTCTATCCAGTCTTTCTTCATAAGACAGTCCTGACATCCCAGGAATCAGTCTGGTGAACCTTCTCTGCACTCCCACTAGGGCAATAATGTCCTTCCTCAGATTTGGAGACCAAAACTGTACACAATACTCCAGGTGTGGTCTCACCAAGACCCTGTACAACTGCAGTAGAACCTCCCTGCTCCTGTACTCAAATCCTTTTGCAATGATAATTATTATTTTATTCAGTCAACTTCATTAAATTTCTATTGAGGAGCTGTAACGTTACTTGTATTATGTACTCTATTAACAGCAGAATTCACAATGTTTTAGTCATAAAAGCAGCCACCACAATGAAGAAGTAATTTGTCTTAAATTACAGATTACATAATAATGCAAATTAAATTAGACCAAATATTGTTCTTGCTATTGAAACACACAGAAAGCAAATACTTCATTTGCAAGGTGTACGGAAAAGAAAATAGGAAACTATATTATGAAAATATAATTAGGCATTCTCATTATGCAGTTTTATATCGTCTATGCTGGGCAGAAACAGACCATTCACCTGAGCCATTCCATGCTGATATTTATACTTCATTCAAACCTCCTAATATATTTTTGCAAGAATGAAGTAGAATCTGATGAAAGTATACAAAATTGTGAGAGGCATAGATAGAGCAGACAGTCAGAATCTTTTTCCCAGGGTAGAAATGTCAAAGACTAGAGGGCATAGCTTTAAGCTGAAAGGGGCAATGTTTAAAGGAGATGTGCGGGGCAAGTTTTTTTACACAGAGTGGTGGTAGTGTGGAACATGCTGCCAAGGGTGGATGTGGAGGCAGATACGATAGAGGCATTTAATAATGTTTTGGGCAGGCACATGGATATGTCGGGCATGGACAGATATAAATCACACACAGGCGGAAAAGATTAGTTTAACCAGGCATCATGTTCAACATGGACATTGTGGGCCAAAGTGCCTTTTCCTGTGCTGTGCTGTTCTAAGTTCCATAACATTACAGCTACAAATATACTATTTGTCTTGTATTGTATGGTAGAGTATCCCTCGTCTATTAATTTTTGCATAGGAAATAGAAAGTGGTTGGTACTTAATTCAACCTGCAGTCACACTACCCATGCTGGCTCTATGATTTTGCCACTGCCCTCTAATCAATAGGATCCTATTGCCTCTCCCTGCCTGTATATAACAACTCATGCCGTTAAGGCCCGCTTCACAGTTTTCAAATATTTCTGTTAATTGGCCATTTCAAACACAAAATTGAACTAACTAATGAAATAATTAAAAATAAATTAAACTATAACATTAGATAAAAATGTGCAAAAAGTAATAAAGAAAAGATAAAAGTCTTTGATAAACTTATCTTTGTAATTAAGATTGATAATACCATTCACATCTGAAGAAAGGTCCTGACCCGAAACATCACCTGTCTTTTCCCACCCCAGATGCTGCCTGATCTGCTGAGCTCTTCCAGCACTTTGTGTTTTTGCTCAAGATTCCAGCATTTGTAGCCACTTGTCTCCTGTAGCACCATTCAAACTCTGCGATGACGTGAGGTATGCCATACTTAGGGAAGATTCTAGATATACCCTGCTCCTTGGCTCTGTAGATTAAGAAAGTTCCTTTAATCATTGGTGAAGCCAACATCGGAGCAAGAGGTGCATTGTGTCCTGCACTTCTGTGCTCCAGTCTGTAGACACAGATGTGTGAACCCTTAATGTGTTGACCTGCACAATGCTGCTGGTTCTCTTAGGAATCACCAGTTTGCCATCAGCCTTATCCGACCCATTATCTCTTGGCAGTACTTTGCTTCTTGTCTAAAAATAAACATGCTGTGAGCTACAGATTTGGCTCTTAAACCATAATTAAGAAGCAGGGCTCTGGAATAAAAAACAAGACTTAACATGTTAGCAGTGATTTAATGAGTTAAACTTCACACCACATGAATGGCGTGGATATTGAACATGACACTTTAAAAAACACAAGCCTGTTGTGATTGTGTGTACTAGGATAATGAAAGATGTATGATGACTCTACTGTTACATGATGTACTAGAAGGCCATTGACATGTTGGAGGCATTCTGAAAATACTAATCAATCCATTTTTTTTCCAGATAGGCACAAGCAATAAAGTGGGGGTCAGATACAACCTTTTGTGGATGGGGAAGAAAGGTTTGGATCTTTTTAATAGGTAGGGAATAAATGAATCGGTGAATAAAAATCTTGACAGAATTTTTGAAGAATACAGCTCATGCCCCAAGGACTCTACAGAAGCCCCTGTTCCATTACTTAAAGGGGCTGCTCCTTGCCTTCAGGCTGCATTTCTCACCCACCATCCTCATCTTTGGACAACCTGTGCGTAGGGGAGAGGATAGGGCCGAAGATGTCCTGGTTGGGTTGCTCTTGGGCCTGGCCAAGCTGGCCATCCACAAGTCACGACGCCAGGCGGAAGAGGGCTGCCTGCCCGAGCCAGCTGCCTGCCCCTTTTCCGGGGTTACGTCCATGGTACTAGAGAGGGACTATGCCCTGTCCACGGGCACCCTCGGGAATTTCCGGGACCGCAGGGGGTTGAATGTATCCTCAATAAAGATTGTAACATAGTTGTATAGTAGTTTATTTAGTATATTTGTTTGTCATGTATTATGGTGGTGGGTTCTGTTTGTTTTATTGTATTGTAAATATTATTTTTAATAATTGAATACATTTTTTGATAATAAATAAAAATACTCTACAGATCTGAGTCAGTTTGTGGTGGGAACCAGGTATGCTTGTTGACAGTTTCCTTATTAGGTTTAGAACAACAGCCAGTAATCCAAATAAAAGGAAATGATAAAAAGATAGTTGCCCAACATATTTGGTAATCAATATAAAGATAACTTTGATTAGGAAGGAGCAAATTACAACATGGATGAAGAAACAAGGAACTGCAGATTCTGATTTATAAAAAAAGATACAAAGTGCTGGAGTACCTCAGTGGGTCAGGCAGCATCTCTGGACAACATGGATAGATGACATTTTGGGTCAGGATCCTTGTTCAGTCTGAAGAAGGCTCCTGACCCAAAACATAATCTAGTTCTCGAACCTTTCACATGAGAGACATACTTTGAAAATCCACGCTGTCAGAACCCCTCTGAATCATAATGGTTTCAATCAAGTCTCTTTCCTGAAGAAGGGTCCCGACCCAAAATGTCAGCACCAGACTCAGGAGCAGCTTCTTCCCCTCTGTTATCAGGCTTCTGAACAGTCCTTCCATAAGATAGGGTACTGTCTGATTCACCTTTGCCCAATACATTGAGCTTTTTCTTTGGAACTGATGTCTTACAGTGCGTTACAATGTTGAGAACGATATCCTGCGCTCTGTATCTTCCCCTTTGCTCTATCTATTGTTCTTGAGCTTGACTTGATTGTATTTATGTGTGGTATAGTCATCTGATTGGATAGCATGCAATACAATGCCTTCCACTCTACCTCGGTGTGACAACAATAAACCTAAACCTAGTACTATACATGGATGATAGAGATTCCATCATCTATCTATGGAATGTAAACATGATGGACTGTGATCACCAAAGCAAGACCAGAAAGATAACATGAAAGGTTTATGAGCTATTATTCATTCTGAGATACAGTCCAGGAATAGAAATGGTGCCAGCAGATGCATTATCTTCACCTCTCTTGGTCCATTCACTGCCATTGAATTTTTATTTCTTCGACCTGCATCCAGTTCAGGTTCCCACAAACTCACTGGGACTTCAGTTCCCACTGAAATCCATGCAGCAAAAGAAGAGTTGCACAGGGAATGGTATCATACTACTGCAAGGGTAACACATGACCTGAAGTGGTTGTTATTGTGGTTCACCCGAGAGAAAATAGCTTTTACTTGCACAATACTGAATCGTTCAGCATTATGCAAATTCCCGGCAATTTTCTTCATGCAGAGATCTGGCAGAGTTTGCATTTCCAATTTCAAATATGGAATACTCACTTCAGATTACAAATCTGTGTTTGTTATTTAGAAGTGGGAAATTTAGAGTGACCGAGGCTTACGTGTAAGAAGCAACGTCCTATTCACCATTACCAGTAAAATAATATATTTCCTGGTGCGTTTATCCGAGCCTCATTGAGCCACACAGGGATTCAGATTCATTTGGCATGGAAGGCTCAATTATGGTATTAGCTCCAGAGGGACTTCCAGTCGGACCTGAAGGAAAACATTGAATTGCCAGTGAAGGCCACAGCAGCCACAGTCAATTTTGCCTCAGGGATTTTCCAGGCTGACAGAAAGAACATCAGCAACAACGGCGGACTGCAGTGCGCAGGTGCATCAAGCTGAAACCTTTTCTGTTGGAGTAGGCAATCATGTTATTTTCCCCTGGGTAACATAGAACAACAGGAGGAAGCTGTGTGATTTTTCCAAATGGCAAGATTTTCTTGCTCCTGCAAACAGGCCTGTGGATGACCTGCGAAGATTTCTACTTGATTAGTGTTCATCTTCAGCATGTGTACCTACATAGGGTAATGCCTGGCAATACACAGCCTCCGACAGAAACAACAATGCATTTATTTTACAGTGACCTATTATGCCCACATTAACTGCCTAAAGAAAACAAAACAATGGTTGGATCACGTTCAATTTCAAATTCACGTTTATCGTCATATACACGAGTACAGTGAGGTTTAGAGATAGAGGCCCTTCGGCCCACCGGGTCTGCGCCGACCAGCAATCCCCACACATTAACACTATCCTATACCCACTAGGGACAATTTTTACATTTACCAAGCCAATTAACCTACAAACCTGTACGTCTTTGGAGTGTGGGAGGAAACCGAAGATCTAGGGGAAAACCCACGCAGGTCACGGGGAGAACGTACAAACTCCGTACAGACAGCACCCATATTCGGGATCGAACCCGGGTCTCCGGCGCTGCATTCGCTGTATGGCAGCAACTTTACCACTGTGCCACCGTGACTTGAGAGGTGCAGGTACAATAATTTTTTTTGCTTATAGCAGCATCACAGGCACATAGCACACACAAAACACAGGCACACACAAAACAAATTATACATAAATTATATGTAAAATTTCTTAAAGAACGACTACAGTGCAAAAAAGACGAGACATTAATGCAAAAATGTGATTTGAAGAAAAACAAGTTCATAATAGTGCAAGAGGTGGGCTGCAGTGTTCTGTTATTGAAGTAGGGTTAGGGTTGCACAGATCAGTTCAAGGGGTCTTAGTAAATGCTATAAATGGGACTAGTTTAGATGGGGCATCTTGGTCGGCATGGCCGAGTTGGGCCAAAGGGCCTGTTTCTGTGCTGTAGGATTCTATAACTATGAACTGATTGTTGTAGTAAAATAGTTGCATCTGAACCTGGTGGTGTGACACTTCAGGCTTCCTGTACTTCCTGATGGTAGCAGTGAGAAGACAACGTGGCCTGGGTGGTGGGTAACCTTGAATATAAATGCTGTCTCTATCATGCGATAAAAGTGACACCTGCTCGGGTATTGATTAGTGATCCTTCTGCAGCATTATTAAAGAGCAAGCACAGTAAAACCTTGATTATCCACGATCGGACCAATCAGAAATTCCAATGGTTCAGCATCCAATCCACAGGTGATGTTCCTTGTACATTAGCCTTGAGAGGTACAGCATGGAAACAGACCTATCAGCCCACCGAGTCCGTGCTGACCAATGATCGCCCCGTACACTAGCACTTTAATACACACTAAGGACAATTTACATTTGACATACAGTTACATAAACCTTTGGCCAAAATCACTGACTATTTGCCTCACAGAATTAATCAATCATTGTATCCACAATTCAACTTTAAGGCACCATCTTTATCATTTACACTGTCACTCTAATTGATGTTAGTTACACCTTACTGCATATAGTCATTTTAGAGCTAGGTCCTCTTTAACTTGATGACAGTGAATCTCTGTGTTCCTGACTTCATCATCTGACTACAGGGATCATGAGTGGCCAGTCCTAACTGAAGCTTGCTAATGTGTGCGTCTCTTAAAAAGAACATTCTTTGTGGCTTTGCCAGTGACGGGATTTAGCCCAAGGTCTTTAGAGCTTGCTGGAAGCCTTCATAGATCACAAGCAAGTACAAGCACCGCAATGTTCAGAGTTTGCTGTGGAGGCCTTGACAATGAAATGAAAGAAAAGTTTCCTTTGCACAGATGGTCTGTAAATCTTCCAGACAGATACTTGAGGGCATTGGAATCAAGCCTGAAGTAAATTGACACCTTTTAATATCTTCAGATGGATGATCAAGGTTAATGTAAGCGGCATCCATTCTGTCTCCTTTAAGCTAGAGTACTAGCATCACTTGCAGTGCACCTTCATCAATAGCTTATAAACATCAATGAAAACTCATTCTTGACATTTACATGCTTCACCAGACCCTAACAGTCTTGCCACTACTGCAAGCCTCATACCATATCCCATAGCTTGTAGACATTGCTAGCTTGTTAAACATGACAGATACATCATCCAAAGTAATTGCAAAGCATCCAATAGCACATTTTCGTGCAAGAAAATATGCCAAACAGCAACAATCGATAGCTGAGTGAAAAATCAACTTTCGATCTCCCCAACCTGGAGTACAGAGTGCCTATATTTATAGATGCAAACACCATGGAGTCTATAGCCAGTCATTGAAATTGACTATTTTCGTCATATCACATCTTCTTCTCCAAATCACAATCACTTCTGATTAATGAGCAGCAGATAGTATAAATATGCATCTCTTTCTTCCCTCCCTCCTCTGACTATAACTGTTCAATTTGTATTTTTCTTTCAGATGACCTTTAAGTTAAAACTGACCAGCCAGGTACCGGTGCACTAAGACAAAGATGCAAAGTGCACAGCATCACTCAATCCAGCACCTGCAGCACAGTTTAGAGAATGGTACTTAGCATATTGTAGAGATTGGCTTTCATGTGAAATTTATACATGGTGAGTTACAGGGACACGTGACTTATAGCCAGAACTGGAGTAAAGGGTAACATAGGTGGTAGCACCCACAGGAGATGTTTGATGACTATCAGGTCTTTTAGAAAGAATATGTGAAATGCCAAGCAAGTTAAGGGATTCCAGACTCAACATCAAACATTGCATGGAACATACACCTTTGTGCCAAGGATACACTGCAGGCTAAACTATCACTCAGTGTCTAAAAGCCAAAGTCTGAACTGCTATCATAGGCAGAAGCCATAATTATAATTGGAAGTTCAATTTTCTGTTGTGCCATCATTTTGTGCTGGCAATAGTGGCTCTGGACAACTGCAGTGATGTTCAAAGGAGTTTGTGAGGTTCACAGCACTCCAACAAAGTGGCTTCCAGTGAATTACTGTACATCAAATCTGCTTTTCTTTCTCAGAATGGCAATATTTGTAATTGCATTGATACTTAAAATGTCCATGCCGGTCAGCCAGCCAGTCAGTGCAGAATACTGCCTTATAGAGCCAGAGAAACTAAAGGTACTCCTCCAAGATAAACTGCAGTGTGCTCCAGTACGAGTGAATATTCCTTCCATCAGCCATGCTTTAGAAACATAGAAACACAGAAACATAGAAAATAAGTGCAGAAGTAGGCCATTCGGCCCTTTGAGCCAGCACCACCGTCATCCAAAATCAGTACCCTGTTCCTGCTTTCTCCCCATATTCCTTGATTCCGTTAGCCCCAAGAGCTATATCTAACTCTCTCTTGTATACATCCAGTTAATTGGCCTCCACTGCCTTCTGTGGCAGATTATTCCACAAATTCACAACTCACTGGGTGAAAATGTTTTTCCTCATCTCAGTCCTTTAAACATAGGTGCTCCTTGGATGCAAAGCATATGCCCAAGATTGATTAATTGCTATTGCTATTATTGTTATAATGGTAGGAATGTAAATATATGGCACAAACATGATTTGGTTTGGTGTTGCATTCATCAATTATGAGATCAAGTATATACCGAGGTGATCAAGAGCAGATGGATGTAAGATGGCAGTTGAAGTGGAATGGACAGTGTTTTTTCTGTACTTCTAATCACTCATAAGACTTGGGGATCAGTGAGAAGGCCAGCAATGAGTGAGTATTCTAATTGGCCTCGAGAAGTTACTGTGGACCTCAGTCTTCAGCGGCTACACACCACATGGTGAAAGCACTTTCAGGTGCAGATGGATTCCAGGATTTTGATACTGTTACAATGGAGGGAAAAAAAAACATTTCCAACTTAGGCTTGTGGTGTATGACTGCAGAGAACCTGGAGATGATACCGTTGTCATGCCACTGCTGCCCTTTTCCTTCAAGGTAGTTTAAATAATGCGTTTAAGAAATACGGTGGAATAAGTCTTGGTAAAATACATCACTGCGTCTTGTTGGTGGTACATATTACTGCTGCGTTTCCTCAGGATATTGTTGGGGAGAATTCAGCAAAGTGGGGAGATGGGCATTGGTAAATAGAGCAGCATGAATTCAGGGACACTATATTTTGCCTCCTGCTCTGTGCCTGAAGAACGATAATGAAGTCTGCTCTCCTTGAGTAATTTTGAGTAATCCTTGAGTAAGTTTTACCTCCTGACTGGAGTAGAGTGCTGAAAACTGAAAAACAGTACAATCTCCATCACTAGACTGGAACGAGTCAGAGGCAGAGAAATAGTACAAGAGCAGTCACTGCCACTGGCCAGGTAGTTCAGGCCCAACTGTACCACCGAAGCATGTGGCAGATCTCTTTGTGAACACCCTTGGGGAAGTGATGCATTTTCACATGTTGTTCCAATTAAAATGAAAGGGAGGAGCAGCAACTGGAAACCCCTTTGTGCTTGTTTTCTTCCGTTTAGAGCTATTTGCCCCAATGTCTCCTTTATCTATTTGCAGAGGAGGCCTATTTCTTTCTCCATCATGCATGTAGGTACAACAAAGTCCCATCAGTAACTGGCCTGGGACAAATTATAACTGTATTTTAATCAACTGCGACCTCTTAATTCTTGTCAAATATCAATGATATACAACAATCAAATCAAACTTCGGCAAATTGACATCTCTCCTTTCAGTTAAACCCGCAATAATGCAGGAGGTGGGAATGCAGGAAGGAATGGATAGACAGAGATAGGTACTGTTAAATACCAGTTTCCCCATTCACGCTCAACACATGATGTACCTGGATCATTGCAGTCCAATTTAACAGCAGTGAGATCAAATTACTAAAAGGCAATGACTGAGATCATGATCTGCACACTTGCATTCAATACCACACTCTCTATCTCCCTTAAACATTTGGCATATGGTATGAATAGCACCAAAAATATATATACTCACAATTCATGCATAAAATTAGTACTTCCTCCCCAACAATACTATGAAAATACCACAATCAGACATATCGCAGCAGTTGAAGAAAACAGCAAAAAAGTAATTAGCAAAAGGTGATAAATACTGCCGTTGCCCTAGACTGCCATATTTTCTGAAAAAATGAACAATTAAATCAGTCACGTCCGCAAATTCAACTTTCTTAACAAAAATATTAAGTATGAGTGATATTAAAACATTGGAAATAAGTAGCCTAGCATTGTTCTCACCTATTCACTGCACAATTTTGGCTGCAGTCTGTTCCTGAAGTGATTGACTTGTGTGCCAAGATTAATGCATTTGACCAGGATATAATGAGGTCTTTGTATGTTACTCTGGTGCCTTAAAAAAAATCAATACTTTTGAGCCTTATTGAATCGATAGCTAATTTTTGCAAGTGTCTACGTCTCTTTGTGTGATTGCATAGCTGCATATGCAACTCTAACATCAGAAATTTAAGCACCATGTTGATTCTAAATCTTTAGAAAGTAGAAAAGTGAACCTTCTAAAAATGTGTTCCTGAGAAAATATAATGCAGTGAACTGATATGGGTGTACATTATTTCAGGGAAAAGTACAGAAATGTGGAATAATCATCATGCTCACATAAGAGACAAATAAATGAATTGTGACCAATAGCCAATGCTTCCTTTTCATCAGAGTCCAGTAACTACTTCTGGGGGTAATAACAGTGAATACTTAATGTGCTTGTGTGGCATTGCTCTGATGGTTATCTTAATACATGGGTTAATGTATTTGCTTTAAATGGGCAATGTGCTGCATGCACCTTGTAGCATACATTTTATGGCTGAGAGCAATAAATGAGAATAATTTAACTGAACCGTCACTACAAAGGTGAGGGACTCTACCTTGATCCGAGAAAGTCCCACATGACAAATTTCTTATTTCGGTGATGATGTTAAGTGGGAGACAGTGCTTCTGGGATGAGAATGGAGCATAAATTTTCCTGAAACACTCTTGAGTGGTTGCGTGCCCCGGTGTCAAAACTCAATTGACTGAGGAATGAGAGCAGAGTGTTTGCCCAACATTTCAGTGCTGAAAAGTTGCAGAGTATAAAAGGGAAGTCAAATCAGAAAGTAGAAGGTAAATATAGGAGAAACAAATAAATAAAAGCAGCAGCTTTTAATTCAGGAACTTTTATTAGTTCAGCTAAGACTAATGACATTTTGTGCCTTTGTTTTGGAGCTGTGTGGACATAGGAATGATTTAGTGCACAAAACTACCTAGTAAATATTATGTGCACATGCGACTATAGACAATTTCCCTCGTTTAGATCATGCATTGTCCACATGCAAATTGTCTTGAGTGCAGTTGTTTCTTCATTCAACTAATTTCAATAAGTAGGACAAGGGGATGGTTTTGAAGAAAACGAGATAATTTAAAATTAAATTAATGTAAGAAACAAGGTGATAAAAAGGGTCAGGAACACATTGATTTAAAAAAAATATAAGCATGAATCCCAATTAAATAAACTATTATGCCTCTAAAATGCGTGCTCTTCAATGTATGCAACATCAACAATAAAAAGAGATCCTGAACTAAAATGAATAGCATGGACACATATGGGGGGGAAAGGGGAGGGGTAGAATAATACACAAGATTATTTCACCAATGATTGATAACTAATGGCAGGAGATAAATAAAATTCAGAACCATATTCATATGAACTGAAATAAAACAGACTTCTCAAAGTTAAAGAGTATGCTACAGAGCACATAAAATAGAAGGCGGCAAGAAATCAATTGTCAGGTTTATTATCATATGCACAAACACGGTGAGGTACAAGTACAATGAAAAATCTTTCTTGCAGCAAACATGCAAAAATAAATTATACATAAATTATGCACAAATTTCCGAACAAAGACCGTGCAGAAAGCAAGACATTAGTGCAAATGCATAAATAAGCAAAATAAAGTACATGGTGGTACAAGAAGTGGATCATCGTGTTCCATTATCGAGGTAGGATTAGGATTGTGGTGGTTGGTTCAAGTACCTCATAGTTGTAGGGAAGTAGCTGTAATGCCCCTGTCCCACTTAGGAAACCTGAACGGAAACCTCTGGAGACTTTGCGCCCCACCCAAGGTTTCCGTGCGGTTCCCGGAGGTTCCCGGAGGTTTTTGTCAGTCTCCCTAATAGTCGAAAGTGGTATCCGCTTCTTCTATGTTCCGGCGATTATTTCAAAAAATTCAAAACCGGCCGCGACTAAAAATAGGTTGCCGTTTTAAAAATCGGTAATTTTTTAGTCGAAGCCGGTTGCGATGCTAGTTGAAGGTGGTTGCCGGAGGTTGCAGGTAGTGGAAGGTAAGACCTTTTTTTCACCCAGTTTTATTTCACCAGGGAGGTCTTACCTTCCACTACCTGCAATCTCCTGGTGGTGGGAACTTCAACTTTCAATCTTTCCTGTCTGATGGCTGCAGTAGGAAGAGAGCACAGCCCAGATGGTAGGGATCCTTGGTGATAGATTCTGCCTTCTTGAGACCGCACATCATACATAGGCTTTCCATGGAGGGGAGGGCTGTGCCCGTGATGGACAGGGATGGGTCCACTACATTCTGCAGCCTATCACATTCCTGAGCATTGAATTTGTCATACCTGGCCATGATGCACCCAGTCAGGAAACTTTCTACATACATAGAAACATAGAAACATAGAAAATAGGTGCAGGAGTAGGCCATTCGGCCCTTAGAGCCTGCACCGCCATTCAATATGAACATGGCTGATCATCCAACTCAGTATCCTGTACCTGCTTTCTCTCCATACCCACTGATCCCATTAGCCACAAGGGCCACATCTAACTTAAATATAGCCAATGAACTGGCCTCAACTACATTCTGTGGCAGAGAATTCCATAGATTCACCACTCTCTGTGTAAAAAATGTTTTTCTCATCTCAGTCCTAAAAGATTTCCCCTTTAGCCTTAAACTGTGACCCCTTGTTCTGGACTTCCCCAACATCGGGAACAATCTTCCTGCATCTAGCCTGTCCAAACCTTTAAGAATTTTGTACGTTTCTATAAGATCCCCCCTCAATCTTCTAAATTCCAGCGAGTACAAGCCGAGTCTATCCAGTCTTTCCTCATATGAAAGTCCTGACATCCCAGGAATCAGTCTGGTGAACCTTCTCTGTACTCCCTCTATGGCAAGAATGTCCTTCCTCAGATTAGGAGACCAAAACTGTACGCAATACTCCAGGTGTGGTCTCACCATGACCCTGTACAACTGCAGTAGAACCTCCCTGCTCCTATACTCAAATCCTTTTGCTATGAATGCTAACATACCATTTGCTTTCTTCACTGCCTGCTGCACCTGCATGCCCACTTTCAATGACTGGTGTACCATGACACCCAGGTCTCGTTGCATCTCCCCTTTTCCTAATCGGCCACCATTCAGGTAATAGTCTACTTTCCTGTTTTTGCCACCAAAGTGGATAACCTCACATTTATCCACATTATACTGCATCTGCCATGCATTTGCACGCTCACCCAGCCTATCCAAGTCATCTTGCATCCTCCTAGCACCCTCCTCACAGCTAACACTGCCCCCCAGCTTCGTGTCATCCGCAAACTTGGAGATGTTGCATTCAATTCCCTCGTCCAAATCATAAATATATATTGTAAATAGCTGGGGTCCCAGCACTGAGCCTTGCGGTACCCCACTAGTCACTGCCTGCCATTCTTAAAAGGACCCGTTTACTCCTACTCTTTGCCAGCCAGTTCTCTATCCACATCAATACTGAACCCCCAATATCGTGTGCTTTAAGTTTGTATATTAATTTCTTATGTGGGACCTTGTCGAAAGCTTTCTGAAAGTCCAGATATAACACAACCACTGGTTCTCCCTTATCCACTCTACTAGTTACATCCTCGAAAAATTCTATAAGATTCGTCAGACATGATTTATCTTTCATAAATCCATCCCGACTTTGTCCAATGATTTCACCATTTTCCAAATGTGCTGCTATCCCATCTTTAATAACTGACTAGCAGTTTCCCCACTACCGATGTTAGACTAACTGGTCTGTAATTCCCCGTTTTCTCTCTCCCTCCCTTTTTAAAAAGTGGCGTTACATTAGTGGCGAACTACTCCAGAATCTAAAGAGTTTTGTAAAATTATCACTAATGCATCCACTATTTCTGGGGCTACTTCCTTAAGTACTCTGGGATACAGCCTATCTGGCCCAGCGGATTTATCGGCCTTTAATCCATTAAATTTACCTAACACCACTTCCCGGCTAACCTGGATTTCACTCAGTTCCTCCATCTCATTTGACCCCCGGTCCCCTGCTATTTCCGGCAGATTAATTAAGTCTTCCTTAGTGAATACAGAACCAAAGTAGTTATTCAATTGGTCTGCCATGTCCTTGTTCCCCATGATCAATTCACCTGTTTCTGACTGCAAGGGACCTACATTTGTATTAACTAATATTTTTCTCTTCACATATCTATAAAAACTTTTGCAGTCAGTTTTTATGTTCCCTGCCAGTTTTCTTTCATAATCTATTTTCCCTTTCCTAATTAAACCCTTTGTCCTCTTCTGCTGGACTCTGAATTTCTCCCAGTCCCCTGGTAGGCTGCTTTTTCTGGCTAATTTGTATGCTTCATCTTTTGTTTTGATACTATCCCTGATTTCCCTTGTTATCCACGGATGCACTACCTTCCCTGATTGATTCGCAAATCCGCAAATGTTTGTTCGAGTACTTAGAGTTATACCCAAATCTCTTTAAACTTCTACAAAAGTAGAGGCTCTGGCATTTCTTCATGATTACATCCACGTTCTGAACCCAGGTCAAGTCATCTGAGAAGTTTATGACCAGGAATTTGAAGCTGCTTTCTCTATCACTGACCCACTGTTAAAAACTGTCACGTCTCCTGACTTCACCTTTCTGAGGTCAATGATTGCTTCCCTGGTTTTGTTGATGCTGAGTGAGAGTTTGTTGTAGTAACATCAATATATATATGTATAAATAACAAAAAAGTCTAATCTTGACCACTTCCTGTCTCCGCTGTATATTGATTTTTGAAAACACGCTACCATATATCACTATGATTTTTGGCCATCTTACTCACAGTCATCCTTCGCTGAGGCAGGCCCAAGGATGTTTCCGATCGATAAAAAATGAAAATGTATGAGTGTTTAAAAAATCTTGAGATCAGCTGATTGGTCCTCTCGCCTGTCAATCACCACGATGAAGGTAACACCCCTTCCGAGCGGGGGGGGGGGGCAGAACTATAAAACCCTGGATGACAGGACGTGAGTCAGTCACTCTGGAAGATCGAGAGGGAGAGTATACAACTGTGATTCTAAGCTGTGAATCAACTGAACTGTGAGTCTGCAATGTACTTGCAATAAATGATTTGTTAGCCCTTAATGACAATGCAAAGAGTTGTTTGGCAATTTGGTGGCCTGCACTCTGCCTGAAATGCTATGAGATTGAAATTGGTGGCCTGTACTCTGCCTGAAATGCTATGAGATTGCATTTGGTGGCCTGCACTCTGCCTGAAATGCTATGAGATTGAATTTGGTGGCCTGCACTCTGCCTGAAATGCTATGAGATTGAATTTGGTGGCCTGCACTCTGCCTGAAATGCTATGAGATTGAATTTGATGGCATGCACTCTGCCTGTAATGCTATGAGATTGAATTTGGTGGCCTGCGCTCTGCGTGAAATGCTATGAGATTGAATTTGGTGGGCTTCGCTCTGCCTGAAATGCTATGAGATTGAATTTGGTGGCCTGCACTATGCCTGAAATGCTATGAGATTTAATTTGGTGGCCTGCACTCTGCCTGAAATGCGATGAGATTAAGTTTGGTGGCCTGCACTCTGCCTGTAATGCTATGAGATTGAATTTGGTGGCCTGCGTCTGCCTGAAATGCTATGAGATTGAATTTGGTGGCCTGCACTCTGCCCGAAATGCTATGAGATTGAATTTGGTGGTCTGCACTCTGCCTTAAGTGCTATGAGATTGAATTTGGTGGCCTGCACTCTGCCTGAAATGGAATTTCAAGGAATAGCCGTGAGTGAACTGCCAGCCCACCAGCCTTGAGTGACTAAGCTGCCAGCCCACCAACCCTGAGTGACTGAGCTGCCAGCCCACCAGTCCTGAGTAACTGAGCTGCCAGCCCACCAGCCCTGAGTGACTGAGCTGCCAGCCCACTAGCCCTGAGCTGCCAGCCCACCAGCCCTGAGTGACTGAGCTGCCAGCCTACCAGACCTGAGTGACTGAGCTGCCAGTCCACCGGGCCTAAGTGACTGAGCTGCCAGCCCGTATCCATTCGGCCCACAATGTCCATACTAGCCCTCTGTAAACCAGTCCCTTCGGCCCACAACACCCATACTAGCGCTCCAGTAAGCCCCCCCCCCCCCCCCCATTGACCACCAATATTGGAATTGGTGGAGAGGTGGAATATTGCATTGGGGGACCAGCCCTGTAGATCAGTGCATGCTCCTTTCACATTGTGACCTCACCACTACTAACCACTCCCCATTATCTTCAGTATAATTGTAGCCTCCTCACCCTCAGCTCTCTCTCTAGCTCCGGTGACGGACCACGAACAGCTAGGGCACTAGGTGTGTGTATGATTACAATGTCTGCAATAAACTAGTAGTGAAGACATCACGTGTCTGACAAGTCTTTACATGGTGTCACAAAGTTGAACCTTGCGTCTCCTGTCTATCGTTTTTTTTTTTTTTTTCTCCCAGTTTTTGTTTTCCAACCCTTTATTTACCATGGCTAACTCGTGTCGTAAGCCTGACATGCTGGTGTTTGACTCCGACATCGTGCACCGGTGGACTGTCTTTAGGCTCGACTTCGAGCATTACATCTCGATTGCTCATCCTAATGCTACCCCTGCGATTACGGCACATCTGCTCCTCAACCTGGCTGGCCCGGAGACCATGGAACGTTCTGAATCGTTCGAGTACGCCACTGGTGAGAATGCTCAGGACCCGGTATGTCTTACGACTAAATTTACCGCGCTATGTGACGTTCCCACCAATTGCATTATAGAGCGGTTTAAGTTTTTCACCAGGCGCCAGAAACCCGGGGAGCACATCGACTCCTTCATTGCATCGTTGCGTCACCTGGCTCGGCGTTGCCGCCTGGACGCGGTGACCCCCGACCAAATGATCAGGGATGTCCTAGTTCACGGCCTACAGGACGAGAAGCTACGGGCAGAGCTCTTGAGGAAGCCAGACCTCACTTTAAATGAGGCTTTGCATGCCTCTCGCATGGCTGCTGCTGTCGACTCCGTATCTCCACCTGAGGCTCAGGACATTCACTATGTTGGTGCTGCTGGACGCCGGCGGAACGATGGCCCGCCACGCCAGCGTAGCACTCCCGCACCCACGAGGGGCAGCCCGCGTCGTTGCCCCAACTGCAACTTCGCCAATCATCAATTTAATGTTTGCCCTGCGCTGGGGAAAACTTGCAATTTCTGTAGAAAGCTGAATCACTTCTCCGCAGCGTGTCGTTCCAGGGGCCAGCCTGTCCCTGCTCCGAGAAGGAGTCTAAACAACCTTGCTGTGACTGATAGCGCTCATGGTTCCCAGTACCATTCAGACGAACTCCCTGATTCTGATACCAGTTCCTCCCATGATGAATCGCGTATTTTTTCAGTGTTGGGTGCACCTGCTTTGATAGCTGATCCCTCAGTGCGAGTTACTGTGAATGGGATGACCTTTCCTGCAAAGGTCGACATGGGGGCGTTTGCCAATGTTATGTCATTAAGCCTCTTTGAGCAGATAAGATCTGGTGAGAAGGTTACTGCCGACGACTCCCGTCTTCATGCCTATGGGGGGGGAGTGCTCGTACCAGTCGGGAAGGCAACCCTTATCTGCACAGTTCTGAAGACCTCTCGGCCCCTCTCTTTCCTCCTGCTGGAATCTGAGAATGTTACTCTGTTGGGCGCCAGTGCGTGCCAGGACCTCGGTTTGGTTTCCTTCCACCGCGATATCCACCTGGTGCAGGGCCCCATGGACCCCATGAGCGAGTAACCTGATCGTTTTGACGACGTATTGGGCAAACTACCCTTCAATTAAGAAATCGATGTGGACCCGGGGGTCGATCCGGTAATCCGCCCGGCTCACCGCGTCTCCTTTGCCATGAAGGACAGGGTGGAGTCGACTCTGCGCCACATTGTGGCCGTGGGCATCATCAAGGAGGTGAGTGATCCCACCCGGTGCGTCTCCACCATGGTCGTTGCTGCTAAGAAGGACAAGAGTGAGATTCGGATCTGTATAAACCCCAAGAACCTGAACCTTGCCATCAAGCGCCCGCACTACCCCATGCGAACGGTGGAGGACGTCGCTGCACAGGTTGGCCCAGCCACTGTCTTCTCTGTCCTCGATGCCAAGAGCTCTTTCTGGCAGATTCCACTGGATGAACGTTCCTCCTTCCTGACCACTTTCGGTACACCGTTCGGCAGGTTCCGTCTCCTCCGCATGCCTTTCGGGATCAATTCTGTCAGCGAGGTTTTCCAGCGCACCATGGAGCAGCTATTTGCCGGTCTGCCGTGTGCTATCATCGTCGATGACATCTTAGTGTACGGGAGAGACGTCGCTGAGCACAACCTCAAACTGAACCCCAGAAAGTGCCGTTTCCGCGTCCCGGAGGTCACATACGTGGGCCACGTTTTCACGGCTGAGGGTCTAAAACCAGACCCACAGAAGACAGCTGCGGTCTCCGGGATGCCAGCTCCGGTCGACGTGCCCAGCCTGCAGCGCTTCTTGGGCATGGTGAACTACCTGGGGAAATTCATTCCCGACCTCAGCGAGCTGAGTGCGCCCCTGTGGGAACTGACCAAGAAGGACACTGCCTGGGTTTGGTACCCGCAGCATCAGGCAGCCTTCGATGCCCTGAAGTCCCGGCTGGTTCGCACCCCCACTCTCAAGTTCTTCGACTTAAAGCGCCCCATCGTCCTCACCTGCGATGCCTCGAATTTCGGTCTCGGTGCCGCCTGCCTGCAACTCTACGACCGCCTGCAACTACCTGTCTCCTACGCCTCCCGCACTATGACTCCTACCGAGCAACGCTACGCTCAGATCGAGAAGGAGCTCCTTGCCATGGTGTTTGCCTGCTCGAAGTTCAAGCACTACATTCTGGGTAACACGTTCACTATTGAGACCGACCACCAGCCGCTGGTCACGATCTTGAACAAACCGATCCACGTTGCCTCTTCCCATTTGCAGCGTATGATGCTGCAGCTCCAGCGCTTCACGTTTCGAATCGTGTACCGAAAGGGCAAAGACATGTTTGTGGCCGACACGCTGTCCCGCGCACCGCTGGCGTCTACTGCCCGCCACCCGTACGAATCATCCGACCTGATGGTGCTAAACGTTAACTTTGTGCCTTCCCGGCAGATGCAGTCCCTGATTCACCACACTGCCAATGATCCTGCCCTGCAACAGCTTGTAGACATCATCCGTCGTGGCTGGCCTAACCGTCGCTCATCCTTGCCGGCTGGTGCTGCGCCCTACTTCCTAGTCCGGGATGAACTTGTGCTGCATGCCAGCATGGTGGTGAAGGGCCACAAGGTTGTGGTGCCTGCTGCGCTGCGGGACCACTATTTCCAAACTGCCCACAGCGGCCATCCCGGAGCCAATGCCACCCTGTCCCAGGCCCAGAGCCAATTTTATTGGCCCGGCATGGCACAGGACATCCGGGATAGGGTCTCCGCCTGCTCAACCTGCAATACCCTCTCACCCCACCAGCAACGCCAGCCACTCCTGCAACAGCCTGCCCCCGACCTGGCGTGGATGGCGGTCGCTACTGACATATTTGAGTGGCATGGCAAACATTTCCTGGTCCTTGTAGACTCCTATTCCAGCTGGTTCGAGGTGGATCAGCTGCACTCCCTCACTTCTGCTGCTGTCATCGGGAAGCTGCGCCGCAACTTTGGGATCTTTGGCCCTCCTGTGACTTTGCAGTCTGACAACGGCGGCCAGTTCTCGAGTGCGGAGTTCCGCGCCTTCGCTGCCGCCTGGAACTTTCGCCACATCACCAGCAGCCCTGAGTACCCGCAGAGCAACGGCATTGCTGAGCACGCCGTCCGCAGTGCCAAGGAGCTGTTGGAGCTGTGTAGACTATCGCATTCGGATTTTTACCTGGCCCTACTGAATCTCCGCAATATTTCTCGTGACCCTGCCCTAGGCTCGCCTGCTCAGCGGCTCATGTCCCGCACCACACGCCCTCCGATCCCTGTCTCCCAGCGATCCCTAGAGCCCGCGGTCCGCAGCCCTGCTGCTGTCCAGGAGCGCATTGCCCAGAAACAGGCTATCCAGAAGCGCTCCCATGACAAATCCTGCCGTCCCCTTCCACGTCTCTTCCAGGGCCAGGTCGTCCGGATGCAGTCTCCCTCAGGACACTACCGGCTGGCTGTTGTCGTCGGCTCTGCAGACTCTCCGCGGTCTTACCTGGTTGACTACGAGGGTACCACCTACCGCCGGTCCCGCCAGCATTTGCTGCCGGTCAACGAGCCCGCTCCACCTCCTGCAGCCCCTTTTGCACCTCCGGTTGCTACCTCTCTGAACTACTGCTCCTCACATGCCCAGGACTCTGCCCTCTCAACCCTTGGTGCCCCGTTCTCCCAGTGCTCCTACCTCTCCCGCTCGCGTGCCCACTGCGGTGCCCGTTTCTCCTCCCCGGTCTCCTCGTCCTCCCTCTCCTGCTCATTCTCCTGCCCGTTCCCCTATCACCGCTCCTGCTCCTGTCCCTGCTCTTCCTGCGGAGGGGGGGGAGGGCGGGCTGCGTAACCGCTCTGGGCGGTTGGTCAAGCCGCCTGTGCGTTACGGGGAGATTGCTTGAATGTTTCAAATTTTTCCTGACGGTGTACGCGCGGTCATCATTGTAATGTTTTGTTTTCCAAGGGGAAGGATGTAGATCAGTGCATGCTCCTTTAACATAGTGACCTCACCACTACTAACCACTCCCCATTATCTTCAGTATAATTGTAGCCTCCCCACCCCCAGCTCTCTCTCTAGCTCCGGTGACGGACCACGAACAGCTAGGGCACTAGGTGTGTGTATGATTACAATGTCTGCAATAAACTAGTAGTGAAGACATCACGTGTTTGACAAGTCTTTACAAGCCCTCCCATGTGAACATGGCACCCAACGGGTCCCACTTAGTCTAGTATATATATATTACTAAAACTCCCATATTGTTTGTTTCTATGCGTGTCTGTCTGACTGTGATCACTGATTCAGTGATGTTGTCAAATTACGCCAACATGGTACACGATAGCGCTACAATGTTTGGACCACCTTAGTCATAATTGTCATCTGGTGGTTTGTATCATGTTTTCTTCAGATTTATGTTATATTTTACAAGTTATTGACATTTAAAACTTTAAAAAGTTTTAAACAGCGCCCGCACTTGCTGTTAGCAGCGTCTGACGTCACAATGGCATCTCATTTACATAAACTGCCCGTTCATTTACAAATTTGAGATTTTCATTGTGGGGGGTGGGATGGGGGGGAGGTGAGCGGCGGCTCATCACAATGGAATCTCATTTACATTTTTTAAACTTGCTATCCCCAATAAAAGCAAGCTGGACACAGACAGGGCCCGGAGCCGCGCTCCTCCCTCCTCCTCCCGCGGCTCAAGATGGCAGCCTCTAAAACTCACTGACTGACTTTCAGTTATTTTAAAATGCCGCGTACGCTGGACACAGACACGGACACAGACACAGGCACAGACAGTGCCTGGAGCCATGCTCCTCCCTCCCCTCCTGTCGCTCCAGACTGGAATATTGCGTTGGGGGAACTAGGCCCAACGGGTCCCACTTGGGGTTGGGAGGGGAGAGGGGTTATGGACAATGTTAACAAAGACAGGACTCTCAGTCCAATGAGAGATTTGTAACATTGTTGTAAGGAGAGGGAGGGAGTTGGGGAGAGGACGAGGAGAGGATTGTTGTTTAATGTTATTTAAACAGATAGAGGAAGAGGAGGGGTGTAGGGAGGGGAGTGGGGTTATGGAGGGAGGGCGGGACTGAGGGTAGGGGAAAGGAGAGGGAGGGAGAGGTGAGGGAGAGAGTGGGGGGGAGGAGGAGAGGGGAAAGAAGAGGGAGGGTGAAGAGTAGGGGATGGGAGTGCTATGGGTTGAGGGGAAATGAGACGCACCTGCGCAGTTGGTGGCGATAGGTGAGTGGAGGAATATTGCGTTGGGGACACAGGTTGCGTTGGGGAAACGGGTGAGTGGTGGAATATTGTGTTGGGGGAACGGGGCCCAATGGGTCCCGCTTGGTCTAGTATTTATATATAAAACAGTATGTGAGATAATTAAAACAATATAAGTATTATCATTGAATGTTTTAATCATTCAATTACTTTTTCAATTCTCCAGAACCGGTAATGAGGGTAGTACAGAAAATACAATGTTCACATTGTGTGTAGGACTCCTTTGTAACCAAATATAAAAAAGGGAACATTTAAACAATAGCAATCATAACATCTAGGTCGATTTTGTGAAGATCATGAGCAAATTAAAGATTTAAAATACATAAATAGGAGAAAAGCTAATTTTGGGCAGGATAAATCAGTGACACTGAAACAAATTGTTTATTGACAACCGAATAAATAGAGAAGCAGTGGGAGATACTTAGAAAGATGAATAAAATCATTCCGGAGAAATATGTCAATATAAAATATCGTTTCTTGGAACACTTTAACCTAAAGGACAATAAATGTAAGGTTAGAGATTAGACCACACAATAATGTTAAATCATTTGGCCCCTTGTTTGTTGGAGAGAATGATTGTGATAATAATATGAGAAAAGATCAAAAAGATGAAAATCGTCTTACCATAAAGTGCAAGGGTTAGGTAAGGTGGGTTATGGGGTGGGGCAGTGGTGGTATGGGGATAGGGCAGTGGAGGTACGTGTTAATGATTAACTATTCAGTCTTAGAGAGGATCCTTGGTCTATCCTAATTTCATTTATGCATTTAGTAAGAGTTTAGGAAAGAGGCATTATGCTATTTATAGAAAAGAGCCTAGTCCATCACGGGTGCTGACCTCCCCACCATCGAAGGGATCTACAAGAGTCATTGCCTCAAAAAGGCAGTCAGCATCATCAGAGACCACACCACCCTGGCCACAATCTCATTTCACTCCTGCCATAGGGAAATAAGTATAGGACCTTGAAATCTGTAATGTCCAGGTTTAGGAGCAACCTCATCAGTCTATTAAACATTACAACCATATAGGCTCTGAACTATATAGACTTGGGAGGGGGGTGGGGAGGCATTATTTTTTACTGCATTGTTATTGTTTAATCATTTGTCCATTTGTTTTATATATACTGAATTTTTTTTATTATTATGGATATTACAGAGTACTCTGTTCACATATCTGTTGTGCTGCTGCTAGTAAGAATTCCGTTGTTCCATTTCAGGACATATGACAATAAAATACTCTTGACTTGAATTGTTGTTACTCAGAATATCAAATTGTATGCCACAGCATTCCACAAGTGTCAGTGTTGCAACTATTAGAGTTTACCTTTAATACTCAGGACTGTGCAAAAGTAACATAATAATTTACAGAATGAACTTGTCTCATGCACAGGAATTTCAATAGGGTTCAGGGAGAACTTAACTCTTGCAAGCAGCAGTTTTTTGCCTTAATTTAGTTGTTAGGGAATCTCCAACATGCATTAAATGTTGGACTAAATGTAAAAATCTAGCCATCCAATTAAAATATTTAAATGACTGAAACAAATCTTGGTGGTGCGTGGTTATCCATCCCCTTTCAGTTAAAGTTGGAAATGTGGAATCAGGGATGAGGGTTTTCAAGCCTTAATATCCATTAAACCACTATTTATTAGAGGTTAAGATGACCATTGAGGAGTTTCTTTTCTAAAGGGACAAAATGAAAAAGCATGTTGATTGTGTACAGAAACCCAATTACACCACATTGGAGTAATCTTTATTTCTTGCTCAAGATGGATATTGGAAAGGAAATGTGCCAAAAGTATTTACCAGAACGATCAGGGCCGGATTTAGATGAAGAGAGGCCCTAGGCTATTCCACTTGTGAGGTCCCTCTCAATCCCCCACCCCCACGACGAGAGGAAGATGGAAGAGTCCACCAGATTGACACCGATGTGCAGCCGAGCGTGGCCAATGGGATAGGGGCTGGAAAGCTGTGCTTTTTATTTATTGCCCATGCTAGTGTTGAGTTATCGGCTTAAAACACTATTATTCTGGAACTCTCCTAGTGGCAGCATGCTGGAAAGGTTGTAACTTCATTTGCTCCCTTAACTTTTAACTTCTTGCTTACCACTCTTTCAATGTTACTTGTAATTACTTGATTTCAAGACACGGTCTAACCTTTCTTAAAGTGTTGATAACACTTTTATACGCTTCAATCATGTAAAGGATGGAGCAAGAGGGAAAAGAGCTTCTCCAAGGAAGGAGCGTGGGGAAGGCGCAGCTTCTGATTCTGGTGTCTTAGAAGCAATATCGAAAATGAACGGAGAAATGAAAACAAGATTCTGCAGTTTGGAAGAAACGATGAAAGGAATTTCGAGCAAATTAAAGGAAGTTCAAGACAAGCTGATTATGTTACAAGATGAATCTCATGAACAGAAGGAACAAATTAATAACTTGCGAACCTTGGGCCAGGAAAGAGATTTGAAGATTGAAAAACTGGAATGGAAAATGAATGAAAATACTCGGGCACTCGAGCAATACAAGATTAAAAATATGAATCTGGAAAACAGAAGCCGTCGACTGAATTTGCGAATTGTTGGTTTGCCTGAAGGTCAAGAAGGGGATAATGTTATAAAATATGCCTCTAAAATGCTAAAGGAGACTTTCAACACCGAGCACTATGAAAATCTTCCAATTTTGGATAACGCACACGGGATCGGGAAGAAATTTGGACTCCAAGATAAACCGAGACATTTGATCGTTCGGTTTCACTTCTTGCAGATGAAGGAGAATATCCTCCAAACAGCAAAACAGTTGGGCATGGTTGAATATGAAGGATGCAAGTTTCGGTTTCTTCCTGATTACAGCCGTGAGCTTTTGGGATTGAGAAAGTCTTTCCATAATGTAATGTCTGAGTTGTTTAAGAAACAGTTGTGCCCCGCCAGCTAGACTGCGTATATGACTCTTTAATGGTAACAACCGATTTTTTTACAATCCTCAAGATGCTTCCAGCTTTCTGGAGGCTTATGGGGGTGAAGCTGCGACGGGGAGCTACTGATAGTTGATTAAGTTACAATTGGAGATTTATTGTTCCTATTTTGACAATATATCGTTTTGTAAATGATTAAGAATTTAATTGGATGAGTTGTTCTTTAATTACTTTTTAGAATTTTAGTATGATGATATCAAACACTATTATTCTGAAATGGAGGGCAAGGAAAATTACTGAAGTGTTGTTTAGGGACTACAGTGCGTTGTGACAGCATATATAAGAAAGGCCTATGACAGTGTCAAAAATATTATACACCAGGCCCGTACAAAGCTTTTCAAAAAGGGGGGTGGCATCGCAGGATTACAAAAATGTTATGTGAAATAAGTGCACGCAGCGCATATCACAAACGCGAAGCTCAAAGACCCTTGTGGCCGGGATTTTAGATGCTCTCTGGTGCATTCTGAGCCTTATTTTGGAGCATTTTTGCACCAAATTTTATAACCAATATTTCAGAAATAATTTTGGTTGTGTCAAGAGTAATGAGTGGTTGGAATGGGATGATTGGAGTCATTGTTGTATACATTTTTTTAAATCAAGAATTTAAGCTGTCTTTGTTTTAATAATCAAATTCTACAGTAAATTGTTATGTAAAATGTTATAAAGGAGCATGCAAACACTGTAAATAAAATACCGTAAGATTTTGCGGTAAATAAAACCATTTTTTAGAAAATGTTTTGTGTGTTGATTTGATTGCCTGTTACTGTTCGACTGTGTTAGTGTGTGCACATTAAAAATATGATGCAAAATGAAAGTCGCAAACTATGGAATACATATTTTTCAGTATTGCTATCAAGGAAAAGAAAGCAGTTCCAATTGTTTGATATTATTCATATGGAGGAGAAAATATAATTGCTCTAAAACCTACCTTAATTTTGCAATCTCACTAAAGATAATCCCCCTTTCCCTCTCCTACTCCTTCCCCCTCCCTCTCCCTCCACCTCTCTCTCCCTCCCCATCTGTCTCTCACCCCTCCCCCTTCCCCTCTCTCTCATCCTCTCTCTCTCACCCCCTCCCCTTCCTCTCTCTCCCCCCTCTCTCTTAACCCCCCTTTTACCCCTCTCACATCCTCCCTCTCCCTCCCTCCCTCCCCCTCTCTCTCCCTCCCACACAGCAAAGCTCCGACTCCGTGCCACAGACACCGCAGCCACCCCCCCCCCCCCCGGCCCGGAGGAGAAACGAGCACTCCCGCAACGCAATATTCCACTACTTACCTGTAGACACCTAGGATCTTTGGTAGACATGAGGCATCACGGTGATTGTGTAGAGTGCAAATCGACCTGCCCGGGTCCACTGTGCACGCGCGGAGAGACAGCGTCATTTTGCGTCGCTACTGCGACACCGGCTACCCCCAACTGCGCAGGCACGGATGGTCACAATTTTTCCCCCCGAAAACTTCCAGCGGGCCGGAACCAGAATTTTGGGTAATTTCCGTCAAAGTGGAAACGCTGATAGCACTCCAATTTTTTTGTTCTCGGGATTTTTTTTTACTCTGGGAAAAAAACACCTTAGCCCTAGGCCCCCTAGATTTTGAGGCCCAAGGCTTCAGCCTATGAAGCCTATAGGTAAATCCGGCCCTGCCAAGGCCCCCCCTGGATCTCGAGGCCCTAAGCTTAAGCTTGTGAAGCTTATACGTAAATCCAGCCCTGAGAACGATAGTAGAACCATGTGGTAACACCTTAAAGGAAAGATCGAACAGGGTTTGGAATGTTTTCTCTAGAATAAAACAACTGGTGCATGTCCTGTAGAGCACTTCATAATGATGAATGGGCTAGATAGGGTGAACACTGTTTCCATTTGTGGGTGAATTGGTATTAAAGCTGTCAATACAAGATTTACAATCATAATTTCAAGGAAAACCAATTCACCCAGAAAGTTGTTGGAATTTGAAGCTTAATACCACCTGAAGCAATTTGACTGAATAATATGTGTGCATTGACAGGTGAGAGAAAATAATAGGACAAGTAGCTAGGATTAGATGCAGCTTACGTACAGTATAAAGCAAAGTTGTGATTGTTGGGCCAAATGGTCTGTCTCTGTGCTGTAGCTGCTTTGCAATACCATGTTTTCTTGATACTGTGGGGAATTTTGGAGTAGTGGTAATGGCATGGTGGTTGTATGTGAAGCCAAGGTTTGGGAGTAGTTATAGTACCATTGAGCCCTGACGAGCAGACAGATGAAGTCTCACTTCAGTCAAATAAAAATCCTTCAGGACAGTGAAAATATCGTCAAATAATTTATCAGGAGGAGAACACAGTGACTATTATGCTTAATGACTACAGGCCTGTCGCACTGACCTCTGTAGTCATGAAGACCCTTGAAAGGTTTGTGCTGGCCAAGCTGAAAAATATCACAACCCCCCTGCTGGACCCTCTGCAGTTAGCATATCGGGCCAATAGATCAGTGGATGACGCAGTCAACCTGTGCCTGCACTTCATCCTCCGCCAGGGGCCCTATGCAAGGATTTTGTTTGTTGATTTTAGCTCTGCATTCAACACCATTGTGCCAGAGCTACTACACTCCAAACTTTCCGAGTTGACTGTGCCTGAACCCCTCTGCCGGTGGATCACCAGCTTCCTGACAGACAGGAAGCAGCATGTGAGGCTGGGAAAGCACACTCGCAAACCCTCAGCATAGGAGCACCGCAAGGCTGTGTACTCTCCCATCTCCACACCCATGACTGCACCTCCACTGACTCCTCTGTCAAGCTTCTCAAGTTTGCGGACGATACAACCCTGATTGGACTGATGGGGAAGAATCTGCCTACAGACAGGATGTGACACAGCTGGCGTCCTGGTGCCATCGCAACAACCTGGAGCTCAATGCTCTTAAGACAGTGGAATTGATAGTGGACTTTAGGAGAGCTCCCCTTCCCCTCACCCCACTCACCATCAACTACACTACAATCACATCTGTGGAGTATTTTAAGTTCCTGGGAACCATCATCTCCGAGGACCTTAAATGGGGGGCTACCATCGACTCCACAGTCAAAAAGGCACAACAGAGGATGTACTTCCTGCGGCAGCTGAGGAAGCACAATCTGCCACAGGCAATGATGGTCTAATTCTATACGGTCATCGTAGAGTCTGTCCTCACCTTCTCCATCATGGTCTGGTTTGGCTCAACCACCAAGCATGACATCCGGAGGCTGCAGCGAATGGTCCGATCAGCTGAGAAGGTTATTGGCTGCAACCTTCCCTCCATTGATGAACTGTACACTGCAAGGGCCAGGAAGCGAGCGGGCAAGATCATCTCTGACCCCTCTCACCCTGGCCACAAACTCTTTGAATCACTTCCCTCTGGAAGGCGACTCCAGACTGTCAAAGCTGCCACAGCCAGACATAAAAACAGCTTTTTTCCACGAGTAGTAGCTCTACTCAATAACCAAAAATCTGTAGCCTCTTTTTGCTCTAGTATTTTACATGTTTAATCAATAATGTTTTATTATTAATCTTTATTGTTTTATGTGTCATTCTTAACTGTCACTGTATGTCATTGTCACTTGCAGGCGGAACACCAAGGCAAATTCCTTGTATGTGAATACTTGGCCAATAAACTTATTCATTCATTCATTCATTAATATGTTAATATATCGCTCTTAAATTTAAGCATAAACTTCTAAGTACACACCATATAGGGGAAACTTCAAAATTAAGTAAAGGCCCAATATTTTGGAAGGTAAATGGTGCTTAGAAATAAAATCTTAATATACTTCGCACTGTACCTGTTAGTTCCAGATTTCAAGTTTAAAATAACCTGTTCTTGATTTATTAAAAGATCTTTGAATTAGTTCTTCTACTCAATGCTACTCTTTTGGCTTGGATTTATAAGTTGTATTTATTGCCTGTGGTTATGAATATAATTTCTAAATTTATAGCTAAGATGGATAATGTGTTATAAATCACGCTGTACGTCATTGTAATGATCCAGAGCAGATGATAAAGTCCTACATGTTTCAAAGAGTGCTTGCATTGGAAAAAAATGCTTGTTTATTGTAGCTTGTTAGTTCAAACATACATTAATGATTCAGACGTTCAGCATATTATTTTAGCCATGTTTCATTCTATGGATATTTTTGCATTGAGAAAACTGGTATAGTCATTGTTTTATATCAAAATTACTTGGAATTGATATATGCACAGAAAATGTGGCAGGGATTCTCATAAAGTACTTTACACAACTTTTTATTAACGAAAAAGATACTGAGAATGGAGAATTCTGAACTGGGTGAATGGAGCTATAATATCAATAACAGAAGTACTATAGTTGTACAAGGTCAACTTACAAAAACTTGACAGGATACACCCAAGGATCTGAAGAATTCTGGTGGAACACAGGGAATAAATTTTGTAATTGATGATAAAGGTAAATTTATTAAATATATAGATGAAGTGAAAATAATCGGAGATGGTACAGATTTCAGAAAGAAAGACTGGATGATACAAATGCGCAGCTGGTAAAGTTGCTGACTCACAGAAACCCGGGTTTTATTCTGACTATTTGGTGTTTGCACGTTTTTCCTGTGATGCCATAGGTTACCTCCAGGTGCTTTGGTTTTCAGCTAAATCGCAAAGACGTATGGGTTAATTGGCCTCTGTAAAAAAATGCCCCTAACGTGTTGGATGTGAAAGTGGAAATAGAATTATTGTGAATGGGTGATTGTTGGTCAGCATGGACTTGGTGAGCTCAAGAGCCTGTTTTCATGCTGTATCTCTAAACCAAACTAAATGTAAAAGTGGTTCATTTCTTAAGGAGATGGATTTGGTAGAATAAGCATAGCCAGTGGATGAGATAACCGTGGATATTCAGAATGCCTTTAAAACTAGGTACTACACGAGGAACTATTGAGAATGAGAATGGTGTGAAGAGAAGTGTTCAATATATTTTATACTCTTGATCTTATTAGTTGCAGCCTGAAGCATTTCGTTCAACAATCAACTATTTCTAATGCAAACAACCTAGGATTGGCCATGGTCAGGGCAACCAAATATTGCAATAAATTTAGGAGTCACTGCCCTTCTGACTCAAAATTAATGTGCAATTCATGTTTGCTGTAGTGGAGGCTTGGGTCTGAGAAACAATGAGGCATCATTTTCATAGCTAATCCTTCACTCCTTCTAAGCCTTATTGGTGAAATTCAATTTTTAACATTAGCTCAGTCCTAATGAAAATTACCTTTGTGGCAGCTGATACTTTTGAACTAATTGCCTATTTAAAGTTGAAATATAAAAATTGCTGAGTTGCAAAATTATATTCTTCCAGATCAGTTTGTCGTAAAGGTGTTTTATTTTTATAGGATGTAATTTTAAGCTTGTCTGCCAATGTTTACAGTATTCCCAGAAAATAAAGAGGCACCAAAATCAGACTTTAAACACCCTCAACCGCAATTTGAAGCTGAATGTACAACGGAGAATCAAAGCAAATTGTTCCACACTTTGACTGGGCGAATCAACTGTGATGTGCTGAAGGAAAGAACTTAGAAAAGCAAAATATAATTCTTAACATAAGTTCATCAATTAAATAGTCAAAACAGCGGAGTATTTCACTATCATGTTCTTCACAGGTAAACTAGATTTAATTGAAAGACAAATTATTGTAATTCCAAAGCCATTTTTCAACAAAATCTCTCTGAAATTATATCAGATATGCTTACTATTTGTCATGCAATTGTTTTCGTCGCTATTTACTTATTTTGATGTGTGGTCTTAAATTTATTCCTTTAGGAAGTATAGAACAGTGTTTTCCCTGTAATAGATTAATTCTGATTATGTATATTAAGTAGTGGCTTGGTAGTAGAATGTAAAAGGGCAATCCTGTCATATGCCACCAGGGTTGGTAATCCACCGCGCTAGTGTGAGAATGAAAATGATGCAATGTAGGCAAATGCAGTTAATGCTGCAATTTGCAGCTTTTGGTAAAGCTGAATTGTTTCCACAAAACAACAATTTGTTCTGCAAAGTCAAATGAAAGATTTCTTCAAATATATATGCACATAATGATATAATGTTTCTAAAAAGCATTTCATGCATCCTACTGGTCAATTTTTCCACAAAGGAAATCAGAGGTTGTACAATGAAAATTCATATTGTAGGAACATTGTGACCAAATCGCTTTGGGGTGGCATCAATGAAAATTATTTATTTTTGTGAGATCGAGCTAAGATGTTATAGCTTATACTTTGGTAAAATGCCATTGCTAGAAATGTTTAAATCAGAAACACAAAATCTAAGTTTATTTCAATTGAAATTAATTTTTTTTTTTAAACGTTGTTTCGTACATTTTCTCCACATTTGTGCCTAATAATAGCAATGCACGTGCTACATTTACTGCACAAAAGCTTTTGTGCAATTTTAGCTTTTTAAAAATTTGGATAACTCATGATTTGAATCACAAATCATGATGATCGCTGTGATCTCTTGATGAAGTTAGACAAGAAACAAAAGGGCTGTGGTTACTGTACACTATAAGCAGACTGATGCTGTCTTGGAACAATGGCTTATATCCACCCAGACCTGTAGCAGCTGATACCTATGAACTAATTGTTTATTTAAAGTTGAAACATTAAAATGGCTGCATTCCAAAATGATGTTCTTCTAGATCATTTTGTTGCAGAGGTATTTCATTTTTAATAGGTTGTAATATTTGGCATGTCTGTCGGTGTTTACAAATAGTGCCATTATTGTCAATCACACCAATATCATTTGTGAGATGTTAAGTTCCGACTCTATCACTAGTGGTGAAACAAAGGAACCAGCACTGCAGTGTCGGTTTGCCATGATAAGTAGAGCCGCTGAGCTGTTTGTAGACAAAACCATTCACTATAAAATGCTGAGATCTGATATAAAAATCATAATTAGAGCTTAATAATGAACTCTAAAGCTGAAACTGGTTAATTATATGGTACTTCTGCTTTAAATGAAATGCCTTGTTTATGCTCCCTTCCATCACACTCTTAATGCATTGAAGATTATTTCATCTTCAATGTCAAATACAATTTGCACTAGCGTGGAATACTGAAATGCTATTGTTTGGAACATGCTTTAGGCAACAGTGAAAATATAAACTGAAAGATGTTATGAATTTGAACATACTTAAAACTGGTGTACTGACAATATATTAAATTAAAACCTTCACTAAAATGGTTAACTAAAGAACTACTTTCATTATGATATTTTTATTGGTTAGTTGTTTAGCCTCTATTTTGTATTATTACATGTAGCTTGTTCCGAGACTGACACGTACAGTTCATTATTTATTCATTTCTCGGACTCTAAATAGATGGAGTGTAACACTGGAACAAGAATTGTGTTCCTTTTCGAGAAAGCTTTGATGGATTTGTGCTCTACATCTATCTTGGTTTGCCAAATGACAAATACAGTGGCCTCTGGGGGTTCATGTCGCCCACCCCCATCTGAGCATACTGCTGCCTGCATACCATTTACTGTTTGTTGCAAAGCAAGCACACAAATCCACATTTTGCAGTTATTGATTTTAGTGTTTGTTCATTAGTTGCAGAGGGAACAGAAGCTGCATTGGTAATCTATAATAGATAGGGATAGCCATGCGAGAGGTTCTGGTGATCGTTCTAACATTAGAGGGCTTTATCTTATCAAATAGGCAGTAAATAGGCATGTCTACATTGCATTGGCATTGCTGTGTGCCATCTCTTATTTCTGCTCGACAGTTGTTTTCTATTTATGACTCTGGCAGTCTCTGTGGAATCCTTGCAGTGCCCTGAGAAGAATTTAGCAATCAGTTCAGTTACTGCATCCAGCCAGCTCAATTGAACCCAACAAATAATACCTAGCTCCTGGAAGATACATGTTTGTCTAATTTAAAAATATTCTCTGGATCCATATATCGGCTAACCTTATTTGATGGAGAATTCAAGGTTCTTTTGCTTTACTTTGTTGAAATTAAATAATTGCAGTGCAGTTGTTTGTGTCAATTGCCAAAATGTCAGAGTATAAATGATAATTTAATTATAAATCCAAATATTTTTCTCCATCATATCTATTCAGTGAAAAAATGTTTTTAGTTTCTTTAGATGGAACTTAAATTGAATGTTCATAACTTTCATTATGAGTTTGCATCTTTTAATTATATATAAAGAAATTAAACTTTTAAAAAATCTGCTACATCTTATAAATCTCATAGAGTGAGTTTAATGGAGACTTTCATTTATTATTTTTTTGCATTATTAATTTGTTCCAAACTACATTTTAGGTCTTAGTATGCTTCCCATTATTCTGCTGAAGAAACTAGACCACTTGCCATACACTGTCTCTCAGTGCCACTCTTGCTGGCAAGTAATCACAATCTAGTTGATGTTTTCTCAATGTGAATTTTGTGGCGCGGCGATAAGCCCAAAATTAAGGCGAGGAGCCGGGTATTTCGGGAGGAATTTTAGTTGTTGTTGTTCTCTTGTACAGTCGGGTCTGCAAGAGGACGATCGCGCCTAAACCCCTGCCCTTTATCCCTGTAGCTAAGGGCTGCCCCCGGACTAGTCCATTCCCATGCCGAGGGGTTCGATAGTGGAATAGCCCGACCCTTGGGAGCCACCACCGGACCACCCCCCCCCCCTCAGAACAGGAGGCACGAAACGCACCGGCGGGCGTACAACCCGACCGGACCGCGTACGGAAGTCGGCTGACAGAGGGGCCGGCGGAGGCGCAGGTGGAGGGACAGGTAGAGGGAGCCTCGAAGGGGGCGACCTCGCAGCCGAGGCTGGCCAATGTCCAAATGTGCCGGCTTTAACCGGTCAATCGACAAGGCCTCCGGCCGGCCCCCCATGTCCAACACAAAGGTTGTCTGTCCGTGCTCCAGCACCCAGATCGGGCCTTCATACGGCCTCTGGAGCGGCGTCTGGTTGGCGTCACGGTGCAGGAAAACATAGGGGCACTCCTGGAGGGCCGATGGCACGTGCGGGCGGAATGTCCCATGGCGGCGCTGTAGGATGGATGAGGGCAGTCCCTGCTGCCCCGGCGCCGATGGCATGTGTCTCCCTGGGCACCGTGAGCGGCAACCCGTAAACGAGCTCCGCTGAAGATGAGGCCAAGTCCGCCTTAGGCACAGTTTGGATGCCCACGGCAGTGCGTCCATCCAGTCTGGGCCAGAGAGTCGCGCCTTTAGCGCTGCCTTGAGCTGCCGGTGGAACCTCTCTACCAGGTCGTTTGCCTGCGGGTGCAGCCGCACACCCAGCAGGTGACCCATGGCCAACCACGGCTCAGAGGTGAACTGTGGCTCCCGGTCCGATGAGATGTCCACCGGCCACCCCAAAGTGAGCAATCCAGTGCGCGGACAACGCACAAGCGCACGTAGCTGTCGAAGTATCGGCCAGCGGTATGACAACGCACGAGCGCACGTAGCTGTCGAAGTATCGGCCAGCGATATGGCCTCCGGCCACCGCGTGAAGCGGTCCACCACCGTGAGGAGGTGGGAGATGCCCTGGACGGCGGGAGAGGCCCCACAATGTCCACATGGAGGTGGTCGAACCGCCGGCGTGGTAGACTGAACTCCTGGAAGGGCGCCCGGACGTGGCGCTGGATTTTTGCCATCTGGCACGGAATGCAGGTGCGGGCCCAGTGGCCAACCTGCTTGCGCAGACCGTGCCACATGAACCGAGCAACCACAAGTGCCGCGTCGCCCAGATGGATGGGTGAGCCAGCCCGTGGAACACGTCGAAAACCCTCCGGCGCCAGGCGGCAGGGACGATGGGGCGCGGCTGACCGGATGACACATCGCAAACTATTGTTGCTCCTCCAGGGCTGAGAGGTACATCCTCAGGGCGAAGGCCAGAGATGGCAGTCTGGTAGGCGGGCATCTCACCGTCCATGAGCTGAGCTTCTGCCAGGGCAGAATAGTCAATGCCGGGCGCCACCTCGAAAACGGCGTAGACGGCGGGGTGGGACAACTTGTCGGCCACCTTCCCCTCGATGAAGCGGATGTAGGTGGTGTACTCCGAGGTGTACGCCAATTGCCGCTGCTGCCGTGTGGACCAGAGGTCGGAAACCTTTGCCAGGGCGAAGGTGAGCAGCTTGTGGTCCGTGTAAGTGGTGAATGGGCGGCCCTCCAGAAAGTCGTGGAAGTGGCGCACAGCCAGGTACAGAGCCAGGAGCTCGCGGTCGAATGCGCTGTACTTCCTCTGGGCATTGTTGAGGTGTCGGCTGAAGAAGGCCAGGGGCCGCCAACCCCCGTCCGTCAGTTGTTCCAGCATGGCACCAACCGCCGACTCCAAGGCGTCCACCGTAAAGGCGGTCGAGGCATCCTCCCGCGTGTGAACCAGCAGCGCAGCCCGAGCAAGGGCCTCGGGCCTCCTTCACGCCGTCAAATGTCGCCATCGACTCGTCGGTCCCACTCAACGTCCTTATGCCTACCCGCCAGAAGATGATACAGCAGCCGCATGATGTGGGCCGCGGATGGCACAAAATGGTGATAAAAGGCCACCATGCCGACGAACTTCTGCAGGCCGCGCACTGTGTATGGACGGGGGAAACCGGCGGATGGCGTCAACCCTGTCCGGCAAGGGAACGACTTGTGGCCAAGGAAGTCAATGGTGGTCACCCCAAACCGGTACTTTGCTAGGTTCACAGCCAAACCATGCTCACTGAGCCGCTGACAGAGCTGCTGGAGGTGGGAACAATGCTCCTGCCACGAGCGGCTGGCCACCAAGATGTCGCCGAGGTAGACGGACAAAAACTCGAGACCGCGACACACACCGTCCATTAACCGTTGAAATGCCTGCTCGTACTCGTACAATCCAAATGGCGTAATGATTGCCGACTTGGGCACATCCTCGGGACCGGGATCTGGTTAAACCCCTGCACCAAATCCACTTTTGAGAAGATAGAAGCCTCAGCCAAATGGGCGTTGAAGTCCTGGATGTGGGGCACGGGATATCGGTCTGTGGCGGTAGCGGCATTCAGCCGCCGATAATCCCCGCAATGTCGCCAGCCCCTGCTTGCCTTGGGTCCATGTGGAGAGGGGACGCCAATGGGATGTTCGAAGGGCGGACGATCCCCAAGGACTCCATCGTGCGGAACTCCTGCCGTGCCAGACGTAGCTTATCAACCGGCAGTCGGCGTGCTCATGCGTGGAGGGGTGGGCCGGTAGTTGATATTAAATGCACCACCCAATGCTTGGGGGTCGACGACCGGAACTGTGGGGTCAGGATGTCCGGTAATGCGGCCAAGACCCGAGCAAAACAGGAATCTTGAACAGGACGACAGGGGGCGTGCAATCGGCTCATCCACACGCAGCGCGATTGGCTTCATCGTGGTGGCATGGACCAAGCGCTGCCGCCTGACGTCCTCCAGGAGGGAGTGAGCCTGGTGGAAGTCGGCACCGAGCAATGGCTGGGAGACATCGGCGATGGTAAACTTGGAGATCAGTGTCACTCATGTTATGTCATGCTTTTGTGGTTACACCCACTAGCTTTACAGTAACCCTCCCTGCCAGGTTCCCACATTATTAGAGAAATGTGCAAGTATGAAGTTACCGATGCTGTAACGTTAATAAAGTCTTTGGACCTTTATCACGGTGTAAGACTTCAGTTATTTGAACAATAACATCACAACATGGTGTCAGAAGTGGGATACGAAACCCGCGCCTCCAAAATTCCAACATATAGCAAACTCCCTGAAGTGCTGGCTGGTGAATTGATAGCCGTTCTCAGTTAACAGTCTGCCTG
>JAXLNO010004198.1:0-31004 GCA_038087875.1 Malacoraja senta
AAAAAATTGACAATTTTGGCGGGTTTTAACGGGCCCGCTACGCAGGAAACAATGGTCAGTGCTCACCTGCAGTTCATCGCGTGTACTCCAGTTGGAGTAGCGTAGCAACAGTACGGGTCATGGGTCCCGACTGGCGCGACCCGACTGCCGTGAAACCTCCCTATAAACACATGTCATGTATATATATAACAAACACCTTTAATTATTTCCCTGTACGAAATACCAGATGTGCCTTTTATTTTATAATTCTATTCTAAATGTACCTGTTAACCTTATTGCTAAGTTCAAGTGTATTGTTTATAGACAATAGGTGCAGGAGTAGGCCATTCGGCCAGTTGAGCCAGTACCGCCATTCAATGTGATCATGGCTGATCATCCCCAATCAGTACCAATCTCCATACTTATAAAACTCTGATCTTGGATGTGTGTGTATTTGTGCAATGTTCGTGATGTCCTGGAGATTGGGTGAGGATGGGGTAAAAGGAGCCATTGAATAATATTAATATAATATCAAGGGGATGGTTAGTGTGTGTGCCTGGGGGGTTTAGTGTGTGCCTGGGGGGGGGGGGTGTGGTGGTTAGTCTGTGTGTGGTCGCAGCCCTCCCCCGCAACCTCTCCACTCCCCCTCCCCCTCCCTCCCCCTTCCCCATCCCTCCCCCTTCCCCATCCCTCCCCCCCTTCCCCTCCCCACTCTCTCCCCCTCCTCTTTCCCCCACGCCCCCTCTCCCCTCCCTCCTGTTCCCCTCTGCCCAACTCCCCCACTCTCATTCCACCTCACCCCCCGTGTGTGTGGGGGTGGTTTGTGTGTGTGTGGAGCCGCAGCAACCCCCCGTCAAACGCGAGTTGGAGGTAACAGACCCAACAGGTCTGCACTTGGTCTAGCCAACAATAAAAATAGAGGTGGAGTGCTTTTCAGATGACAGAAAAGCTGGAAATCTCCAGGACCTGACAATGTTTCCCCCTCTACTCTCAAGCTCTGTGCCAAACAGCTGGCATGTCTATGCAGACATGTTTAACCAGTCCCTGCAAACATGTACTGTCCCTGCCTGCGTCAAGTCTCCACTATTGTCCCTGTACCCAAAACGGCAAGGATTACTTGTCTTAATGACTACTCTGTAGTAATGACTACTCTGTAGTCTCGCACCTCCACAGACACCTCTGTCAAGCTTCTCAAGTTTGCGGACGACACAACCCTGATTGGACTGATCCAGGATGGGGAGGAATCTGCCTACAGACAGGAAGTGTCAGCTGGCGTCCTGGTGCCATCGCAACAACCTAGAGCTCAATGCTCTTTAGACAGTGGAATTGATTGTGGACTTTAGGAAAGCTCCTCCTCCCCTCACCCCACTCACCATCAACAACACCACAGTCACTTCTGTGGAGTCTTTTAAGTTCCTGGGAACCATCATTTCCAAGGACCTTAAGTGGGGGGCTACCATCGACTCCACATTCAAAAAGGCACAACAGAGGATGTACTTCCTACGGCAGCTGAGGAAGAACAATCTGCCACAGGCAATGATAGATCAATTCTACACGGCCATCGTAGAGTCTGTTCTCACCTTCTCCATCATGGTCTTGCACGACACCCGGAGGATGCAGCGAATCATCCGATCAGCAGAGAAGGTTATTGGCTGCAACCTTCCCTCCATTGATGAACTGTACACTGCAAGGGCCAGGAAACGAGCGGGCAAGATCATCTCTGACCCCTATCACCCTGGCCACAAACTCTTTGAAACACTTCCCTCTGGAAGGCGACTCCGGACTGCCAAAGCTGCCACAGCCAGACATAAAAAGAGTTTTTATCCACGCGTAGTTGCTCTACTCAACAGCCGAAAATCTGTAGCCTCCCTTTGATCTGGTATTTTGTTGGTTCACATGCTTGATCAATGCTGTTTTATCATTAATGTTTTATTATTATTAATGTTTAGTGTTATCTGAGTCATTCGTAACTGTCACTGTATGTCATGTTGTTACTTGTGGGCGGAGCACCAAGGCAAATTCCTTGTATGTGAATAGTTGGCCAATAAACTTACTTACTTGTACAGGTGTCAGGGGTTATGGGGAGAAGGCAGGAGATGGGGTTAGGAGGGAGAGATAGATCAGCCATGATTGAATGGCGGAGTAGAATGGCCTAATTCTGCTCCTATTACTTGTGATATTATGACCTTATGATACAGTATCAAGAACTGCACACCCTGGTCCAAAGATACTAGTATCTTTGCCCTGGTCTGATGAAATCTTCACTGCAATTGCTACAAATGTGGCCGAGAAGTTACACATGTTGTTTTGGTATATTGGTTGCTGCAGTAATGGGAGACAAATTGAGATGGAATTTAAGCCAAGCAAGTGTGAGGTGATGCACTTTGGGAGGTTGAATGTAAGGGGAGAGTATACAGTTGATGGCAAGACCTTTAATGGCATGCATGTGCAGAGAGACCTTAGAGTCCATGTTCATAGCTCTCTGAAGGTGGCAGCACAAGTAGATTGGGTGATAAAGAAGGCGTAATGTATGCTTGCCTTCACTGGTGGGAGCATTATATCTAAGGGTTAGGAAGTCATGATGAAGTCTTTGGTTCAGCCACATTTAGAGTACTGTGTACAGTTCTGGTCACCCCATTACAGGAAGGACGTGAAAGCTTTGGAGAGGGTGCTCAGGATGGAGCGGGTGCAGACGAGATTTACCAGAATGTTGCCTTGGCAAGAGTTTCAGCAACAGGGAGTTCCTGCGCTGTATTGTTTTGTGGTCTATGTGTAGTGTCAAGTAAAAATGTCAATGGCCATAGGGAACTTGTTTTGTTGTTGTAGACCTCGTTGTGTGTGGGACTGAGGCTGAGCTTGAGGTGAGTGAGGGCTGGTGATCAGAGGGCTGATCTAAGCTTGAAATCTGTCAGCTGCACACTTACCAGAGATTGGCACTATGTTGGCGTGTGCATGGGTGGAGGTGTCTGCGTTGGCCCAGGCGGTTCACAAGTTCACAAGTTATAGGAGTAGAATTAAGCCATTCGGCCCATCAAGTCTACTCCGCCATTCAATCATGGCTGATTTCTGCCTCCTAATCCCATCTTCATGCCTTCTCACCATAACCCTTGAAACCCATTCTAATCAAGAAATTGTCCATCTCTGCCTTAAAAATATCCACTGATGTGGCCTCCACAGCCCTCTGTGGCAATGAGTTCCACAGATTAACTACCCTCCCACTAAAGAAGTTCCTCCTCACCTCCTTTCTAAAAGATTGCCCTTTAATTCTGAGGCTATGACTGGTCCTAGACTCTCCCACCAGTGGAAACATCCTTTCCACATCCACTCTATCTATGCCTTTCATTATTCTGTAAGTTTCAATGAGGTGCCCCCTCAAACTTCTAAACTCCAGTGAGTACAGGCCCAGTGCTGTCAAACGCTCATGATATGCTAACCCACTCATTCCTGAAATCATTCTTGTAAACCTCTTCTGGACCCTCTCCAGAGCCAGCACATCCTTCCTCAGATATGGGGCCCAAATTTGCTCACAGTAGTCCAAATGTAGCCTGACCAGCGCCTTATAGAGCCTCAGCATTACATCTTTGTTTCTGTATTCCAGTCCTCTTGATATTAATGCTAGTATTGAATTTGCCTTCAATTGGTTGGTCAGGAGCTGGACGGTGAGTCCGTTGGGAATCAGGGATCAGTGTAGGGTCAATGCTCCAGATTTGCCTTGGGCCATCAGAATTTGCTGAGCTGGGCTAAATGAGGGATGATCAGTGGGTGGGAGGTTGACCTTGATTTTGGGTAGAAGTCAAGAGAATGCAGTAGAGCATCGGGCTTCACTGGAATAGGATCCCAGCCTGGAGTAACATATTGGGAACATACTTGACATGAGACTGCCCAGCAATTGTCATTGCTCAGAAAATATTCTGAGAAGATTCCAAGAAGATTATTGGAAGAAGAATGATGAAATTTGACAGACTTCTGTTATTACATCCGATGTACAATCCGGCATCATGAGCAGCAGTGGTGTTTACCATTTCACGAGTGGTGAAGCTTGACGTAGAAACAATTGCTATCATGTTCCACTCTGGAACAATATGTTTTCAGAGGTGATCTACTGAGGTAAGGCAGACATATGCATCACAATCTTCATGCAGAAACAAAGGTGTTCACTTTCCATGCAACTACTTTAGTACAAGTTGATATTATGTGCAAAAACACAGGTTATAGATTTCTTTATTTCTTAAATTAGCCCAAAAGCTGTTGTGAATTATATGTCCAGGCTTCATAGTTTTAGAAAAGATAAAATACATAAAACATAGCATGCCAGTTACTGCATATCAGCTTTGACATTATTTGGCAGAATATGTCTCAAATTTCCCAATATTCATGCACAATGGAAACTAAATAATGAAGCTTAGAGCACGTCAATACTTTCTCCTGGAACTAATGACTAATTGATCAGCATCTTTAGTATTACTTCCTTCAATAAAATATTTTAAAAAACCCTTGGCTATGTTTAATAAAGATTACTGTTACCTGTTAAACACTAAATCAAATTCATTGCTAGATGGTTTAAAGGGTTCTCCTACGACTGGAATGGCTAGTTATGATTCATTTTAACATCTGATGCCCTCAGAACTGGAATATTTTATGTTAGTGACATAACATAATATTTAATGACCAACTTATGAATAATGAACGTGTCATAATTAATTGTTGCTGCAACTAGTTGTAATGTTCAATCTGTCTTTGTTTTGCCACTACTATTTGATGGAGCAGTATTCTGATATTTGAGGTGCAGCTGCATTCTACTTTACAGACAAATGGGCCTGTCCCACTTAGGTGATTTTTTAGGCGACTACATGCGACTAGGCTGTCGCCACATGGTCGCCAGTGGTCGCCGAGGTGTCGCCTGCATGGTCGTGAGTAGCCTCCTCAGTCGCCCAAAGAGCCGTAGTGTCTTTCTGGTCACCTTTCATAGTTTCATAGTTATGTTGCCGGTATATATGACAACTAAACATTCTTGACTCTTGACTCACCAAAACATTTCCCGTAGTTTCAAACTCAGAGCAAAAATGTCCATCTTCTGCCACCTTCATGACAGAGGTTGCTCGGACAGCAATAGGCAGCAAGGAAAGTGAAGGAAGTCACCTACTGAAGCTGGAAAATATTGCTTTGTTTACATTTTTTTACCACATCTCCACTGGTTTCTCGTATGTAGTGCTATGATTGGGTATGACCAAAGCCCAACAGCAACAGCGATTGGCATCTTTATTACGCAAACAATGATTTATCTCACACCTCAAGTTCAGGGCAAAACATGGTGAAAGTAATAAGTTTTAAGGAGACTGTTAAAGAAACAGTATAAACAAGAACGGTTGAGGGAGAAAATTCCATAATTGGTGCTCTTGAAAACACAACCATTAACAATGGTGCAATGTAATCAGTGTTGCTGAAGGGAACAAGCCTGTTATTTGGGAGATACTGTAAACGTGAGGACAGAATCTAGAAACAATTAAAAGAGGAGGGCTGAGGTCATGGAGGGATTTGTAAATACAATGTGTTCTGGATTTCAGATTAGAAATGTAGAAATGATATGGTGATGTAATGAAACAAAGCAGCACACTGTATACATCACTGGTCTTTTCAATAGACAATAGGGGCAGGTGTAGGAGGCCATTTGGCCCTTCGAGCCAGTACTGCCATTCAATGTGATCATGGCTGATCATCCCCAATCAGTACCCCGTTCCTGCCTTCTCCCCATATCCCCTGACTCCGCTATTTTTAAGAGGATATTTTTGGAATATCCTTAAAGCATTGTGGACAGTGGAGATGGTGGATCATGTTGGATGGATCTCTCACCTGATTGTCAAAGTCATTTGGCAAAATGCCTCATCATTGCAACATTTAAGTAAACAAAAAGCCATTGCTCGGCTGATGTTGGGAAGGATACTCTCTCTGATGAGTCCTTAATGGACAATATGAGAAGCAACAACACTCTAGGCTGCTGACAAGACAGCTATGCTGGTGATGGGACCTTACTCATCTCCTTGCCAGGAAAGTGGGGAGAGTAATGTGGAGATCCTGTAGGCTGCTGGTCTTTTGAGTGACAGGAGCTATCCACAACTAGATGGCTGAATGTACAGTACAAGATGCTGTGCTGGAGAACACGTTGATGCTTGGTGCAGTTTTGCACAAGCTACATGGGGAACAGGCTTGCACTGACTATGTGGAACATCCTTGGCACTGACTGTATGTGGAACGGCCTTGCACTGACTGTATGGGGAACATCCTTGGCACTGACTGCATGGGGAACAGGCTTGCACTGACTGCATGGGGAACAGGCTTGCACTGACTGCATGTGGAACGGCCTTCGCACTGACTGTATGTGGAATGGCCTTGGCACTGACTGTATGGGGAACAGGATTGCACTCACTGTATGGGGAACAGTGCACTGACTGCATGGGGAACAGCCTTGGCACTGGCTGCATGGGGCTGTATGGGGAACAGTGCACTGGCTGCATGGGGAACAGCCTTGGCACTGGCTGCATGGGGAACAGCGCACTGACTGCATGGGGAACAGCCTTGCACTGGCTGCATGGGGCTGTATGGGGAACAGTGCACTGGCTGCATGGGGAACTGCCTTGGCACTGGCTGCATGGGGAACAGCGCTGACTGCATGGGGAACAGCCTTGCACTGGCTGCATGGGGCTGTATGGGGAACAGTGCACTGCCTGCATGGGGAACAGCCTTACACTGGCTGCATGGGGAACAGTGCACTGGCTGCTTGGGGTACAGTGGACTGGCTGCACGGGGAACAGTGCACTGGCTGCTTGGGGTACAGTGCACTGGCTGCATGGGGAACAGTGCACTGGCTGCATGGGGAACAGTGCACTGGCTGCATGGGGAACAGTGCACTGGCTGCATGGGGAACAGCCTTACACTGGCTGCATGGGGAACAGTGCACTGGCTGCATGGGGAACAGCCTTAGTTTAGTACCAACACCGGGACTAGAACCCACATGGAAATATTTTGCTCTGTTTGGTCAGGGGAATAAGGTAAAGAAAAATTGATGCCATGTTGATATAATGTGAATCTTGTATGTAAATGGCATACTATTGAGATGTAAATTGCTCTATTATATATTGCAAATTCTTATGAATAAACTATATATCTGAAAAATATGATTGCCGTATCAATGATGACCCATGTTTGTTTCAAATGCAAAACCGACAGTAATTTCTTTAAGAGTGTTTCCCAGTTGCAAACATCACAAATGAATCTTAGTGGCAGGTTCATTTGTTTGCTCATAGCATTGGCCACTAACCTCCTCCCTAGTCTATGGCACTGAATAACAATAACTTTGAGGACATTGGTTGGAAGCACATTCTCCAAGCAGTCAACAGCAAGAACTTCTCGTGAAAGTGGTAATCAAACTGAATATAGACACAAAAAGCATCTCTGGAGGGAAGGAATGGTTTCGGGTCGAGACCCATCATCAAACTGGATGGGTTTGCTCAGATTGCAACAACTGAAACGTTCACAGTACTGCAGGCACTCGCTGGAATGAACTAGTGTGACCGAAGTATATTGTGCAAGAAGACAGTACATCAAAACAAAATGTTGAAATCACAATGATGCAAACAGTTAGAATGTGAATGGTGCTTGTAGCCAACAAGTAATTCTTATTTTGGAACGGGCCATACATGTTAACAATGGGGGGGACTGTGTCTACCAAGAAAACTTGCCCTCCTTAGACACCTAGAAATGATCCAGGTGAGTAAACATAATCAGGTAAATATGCAGTGCTTTTCTTTACCTCAAAAGATAAAAAAGGTTCATAAAGGAAGTGCTTTATGGGTTAAATCCAGTAGTTAATCATGTTGCATTCATGATTCGGTTTCCTTCTGCTGTGGTCATCAGGCTCAGTACCTCATCCAGGAGTGTGCAGGTGCATACAGTACCTGTAGGTGGGTGTACTGAAGACCACCGTAAAGCTGCTGACAAAGAATAAACATTTTCAAAACACATTTTATCCTGAATCTAGATCATGCCAACAGGTTGAACTGGAGGAGCCCTGAGGGGCCAGTTTCTACTTGAGGGGCCAGTTCAATGACAAGTCATTCAATGCTCTCCTTTGATAATGCTGCCAGGGGTCTCCTGTCTGGCTTTTCATCATTGAAAATGAGCAGGAAGATTGAAATAAATTATTTTACAGTTAAGTTGTGGGCTGCTAGCTAAGGATGAAGCCTTCGAAATGGACATCTCACCAGTGTATACCAAATGATTTAATAAAATTAAATTGGTGGTTGTGCGCCGGATGCAGAATATTCCTTGCATGTGATGACAAATTCGAATAGCTGTTCAGGAAAGCGGTTTCAGTGCAGTGTTGAGAAATCCACCGGTCCGATCATCATGGTGGTGGATTTGAGGGAGTAGTGCGAATCTTTCCAGTAGTGCCACTTGATGCTGTTAAATCGAATTGTGTGCATCCCGTCAGAGTAATACATGCCATTCAGGTTGGAAGGGCCACACACCTGAAACCACCATCCTGTAGACAAAAGTAAACAACAGCTAGCATTTAAAAACAGCTCCTCTTAATAGAGTCATAGAGTAATACAATGTGGAAACAGGCCCCTCGGTCCAACTCGCCCACACTGGCCAACAATGTCCCATCTACACGAGTCCCATTTGCCTGTGCTTGGTCCATATCCCTCCAAACCTGTCCTATCCATGTACCTGTCTAACTGTTTCTTAAATGATGGGATAGTTCCAGCCTCAACTACTTCCTCTGGCAGCTCGTTCCATACACCCACCACCCACTGAGTGAAAAAGTTACCCCTCAGATTCCTATTAAATATTTTCCCCTCCACCTTTGAACCTATGTCCTCTGGTCCTCGATTCCCCTACTCTGGGTAAAAGACTACGTGCATCTACCCGATCTATTCCTCTCAATATTTTGTATACCTCTATAAGATCTCCCTCTCATCATCCTACGCTCCATGGCTTAGAGACCCAGTCTACTCAACCTCTCCCTATAGCTCACACCCTCTAGACCTGGCAACATCCTCATAAATCATTTCTGAACCCTTTCAAGCTTGACAATATCTTTCCTATAACATGGCGCCCAAAACTGAACACAATATTCTTAATGTGGTCTCACCAACGTCTTATACAACTGCAACATGACCTCCCAACTTCTATACTCAATACCCTGACTGAAGAAGGGCAAAGTGCCAAAAGCCTTTTTGACCACCTTATCTACCTGCGACTCGACCTTCATGGAACCATGCACCTGTACTCCTAGATCACTCTGCTCTACAACACTACCCAGAGTCCTACTATTTACTGTGCAGGTCCTGGCCTTGTTCGACGTCCCAAAATGCAACACCTCACACATCTCTGTATTAAATTCCACCAACCATTCCTCCGCCCACCTGGCCAATCGATCCAGATCCTGCTGCAATCTTTCACAACCATCTTCACTTTTTGCAAAAACACAAACTTTTGTATCATCAGCAAACTTGCTAATCTTGCACTGTATGTTCTCATCCAACTCATTGATGTAGATGACAAACAGTAATGGGCCCAGCACCGAACTGCCCACATGCCTCCATTCTGAGAAGCAACCTTCCATCATCACCCTCTGCTTCCTTCCATGGAGCCAATTTGCTTTCCATTCAGCTATCTCTCCTTGGATCCCATGAGATCTAACCTTCCAGAGCAGCCTACCATGCGGCACATTGCTGAACGCCTTACTAAAGTCCATGTAAACAAGATCTACAGCTCTGCCATCATCAACCTTTTGGCTCACGTCTCCAAAAAAATCAATCAGATTTGTGAGACACAACCTCCCACGTACAAAACCATGCTGACTGTCCCTAATCAGCCCTTGCCCATCCAAATGCCTGTATATCCTATCCCTCAGAATAAGGGACCGGCCTATAGTTCCCAGCATTTTCCCTTCAGCCCTTCTTGAAAAGAGGAACATTTGCCACCCTCCAATCCTCTGGCACCTCTGCTGTATTTAAGTACAACGCAAAAATTTCAACCAGGGCTCCCGCAATTTCCTCTCTAGTTTCCCACAATGTTCTCGGATATATCTGATCAGGCCCTGGTGATTTGTCTACCTTCAAACACGACAGTACCTTCAGTACTTCCTCGACGGTAACCCTGACTGCTCTCATCACACTTCCAGTGACTGCTCCAATTTCCTCCGTCCTACTGTCTTTCTCCTCGGTAAATACAGAAGACTCATTTAGGACTTTGAATGCCACACATTAAATGCCACGCTAAATGGTAACACTTGACCACACTTAGGTGCAGATATTTTCTGCACAGTGATAGCAACTTATTTGGTAGTGGTGCAGTAAGATAAGAAACACACATGTACGGTATTCTGTGTAACAAATCGTCCATCTATGCTATACCAACTGGTAAAGGTGCTCTAAATTTATTGGTAGTTGGAAACAGAAGCACTATTATTCTGGTTTAATGTCTTTCATCTCTAAGAGAAGGTAGACAAAAATGCTGGAGAAACTCAGCGGGTGAGGCAGCATCTATGGAGCGAAGGAACAGGTGTCGTTTCGGGTCGAGACCCTTCTTCAGACTGATGGGGACGGGAAGAAGAAAGGAAGAGGTGGAGACGGTAGGCTGAGGGAGAGCTGGGAAGGGAAGGGGAAGGAGGGAGAAAGCAAGGACTACCTGAAATTGGAGGTCAATGTTCACACTGCTGGGATGTAAACTGCCTAAGCGAAATATGAGGTGCTGCTCCTCCAATTTGCGGTTGGACTCATTCTGGCCATGGAAGAGGCCCAGGACAGAAAGGTCGGATTCGGAATGGGAGGGGGAGTTGAAGTGCTGGGCCACAGGGAGATCAGGTTGGTTAATGCGAACCGAGCGGAGGTATTGGACGAAACGATCGTCAAGCCTACGCTTGGTCTCACCGATGTAGAACAGTTGACACCTAGAACAGCGGATGCAATAGATGAGGTTGGAGGAGGTGCAGGTGAACCTCTGCCTCACCTGGAAAGACTGCTTGGGTCTTTGGATGGAGTCGAGGGGAGAGGTAAAGCGACAAGTGTACTATTTCTCTAACTTCTACAGGTGTACAGTAGAGAGCATGCTGACCTGTTGCATCGTGGCTTGGTTCGGCAACTTGAGCGCCCAGGAGCGGAAAAGACTATAAAAAGTAGTAAACACCACCCAGTCCATCATCGGCTCTGACCTCCCTACCGTCAAGGGGATCTATCGTAGTCGCTGCCTCAAAAAGGCTGGCAGCATCATCAAGGACCCACACCATCCTGGCCACACACTCATCTCCCCACTACCTTCAGGTAGAAAGTACAGGAACCTGAAGACTGTAACGTCCAGGTTCAGAAATAGCTACTTCCCCACAGCCATCAGGCTATTAAACTCAACTGAAACAAATCTTTGAACATTAATAGACCATTATCTGTTTATTTGCACTTTATCTGCTTATTTATCGATGTGTGTATATATTTATATAATGGTATATGGACACACTGCTTTGTTCTGTATTCATGCCTACTATATTCTGTTGTGCTGAAGCAAAGCAAGAATGTCATTGTCCTATCTGGGACACATGACAATAAACTCTCTTGACTTGACGTCTTGATTTCCTGCGGTTGCAGGGGAAGGTACCAGGGGAGGGGGTAGTTTGGGTGTGAAGGGACGAATTAACCAGGGAGTTACGGAGGGAGTGGTCTCTGCGGAAAGCCGAAAGGGGAGGAGATGGGAAGGTGTGGCCAGTGGTGGGATCTCATTGGAGGTGGCGAAAATGTCGGAGGATTATCTGTTGTATTCATCTCTAAGAGATTAATTCTCGGAATAGAGTTTAGTTTAGTTAGTCTTTAGTCTTTACTTTGGTTTATTGTCATGTGTCAGGTACAGTGAAAAGCTTTTTTGTTGCGTGTTAACCATTCAGCGGAAAGACTATACATGATTACAATCGAGCCATCCACAGTGTACAGGTACAGGATAAAGGGAATAATGTATAGTGCAGATAAATTCCAGTAAAATCAAATTAAAGATAGTCCAACGATCTCCATTGGGGTAGATTGGGGACTGCGGGGCCGGCGGGTCCGGGCGTTGGCGGGCACAGGCGGGGCCGGGCGTTGGTGGGGGCGGGCGCAGGCAGGGCCGGGCGCTGGCCGGGGCGGGTGCAGGCGGGGCCGGTGTAGGTGTGACATGTTGGCTGGTGTGGGCTATTTGGGCTGAAGGTCCTGTTTCCCTGCTGTAAGACTCTATGACTCTCAGTTCCTCCAGCACTTTGTGTTTTGTACCTGTATCCAAAGCAGTGTCTCATCAATGAAGGACAGATGAGCTTGTCAGCGTACCATTGATTTGATTAGTGTAGGAAGGAACTGCAGATCCTGGAGGGATATGGATCACGTGCAGGCAGAGGCCTGGATAGAGTATTTGTGCAGAGGATGTTTCCACTAGTGGGAGAGTCTACGACCAGAGGACAAAGTCTCGGAATTAAAGGACGTTTCTTTAGGAAGAAGTTGAGGAATTTTTTTAGTCAGAGGGTGGATAATCTGTGGAATTCTTTGCCACAGAAGGCTGCGGAGGCAGTTAATAGATATTTTTAAGGCAGAGAGAGATAGATTCTTGATTAGTACGGGTGACAGGGGTTATGGGGAGAATGGGGTTATGAGGGAGAAAGCAGTAGAATGGGGTTATGAGGGAGAGATAGATCAGCCATGATTGAATGGCGAAATAGACTTGATGGGCTGAATGGCCTACTTGCGCTCCTACCACTTATGACCTTATGTACCAGCATTGGTAATAGATTATTGCTGTTCCTGCACAATAAACGATCTCCATACTTACATTGCACAGTCATTGTGAGGTTCTGCTCTGATGAGACAGTTGGGTATCTGACTCTGGAGGTGAGGTTTTGCCCGTAATGTTTGAGCGCTGGGGTCAGGTACAGAACTGAAGTATATGTCAGAGTGTCTCCCCGCTGAGTTACACTGTGTGAGGCTGACGGTGGTTCATCAGTGGGGGTGACCCAGGTTAAGGTGGGGGACGTTCCATCACATGTGGTGTTGAAGGAGCAGGTCATGTTCACAGGCTGACCTGCCACCATTTCAGCAGGGAATATCGTGGGTTTATCTGTGAAATCTAACACGCACAGAAACAGATACTGTTAGTTAAATATCACTGGATACATCGGTTCACATCGTAATCCCAGTCCCACACGAGGAAGGATGTTTTTACAAGGTATAGAAGTGTGAAAACACACACCTCCAGACTATCAAGGACCAGTCCCTCCCCGGTCACTCCCTCTTCTCCCCTCCCATCGGGCAAAAGGTATAGAAGTGTGAAAACGCACACCTCCAGATTCAGGGACAGTTTCTTCCCAGCTGTTATCAGGCAACTGAACCATCCTACCACAACCAGAGAGCGGTCGTGTACTGCTATCTACCTCATTGGTGACCCTCGGACTATCCCTGATCGGACTTTGCTGGATTAACCTTGATACGTGATAAGGGAATAACGTTTAGTGCAAGGTAAAGCTAGCAAAGTCCGATCAAGGATAGTCCGAGGGTCACCAGTGAGGTTGATGGTAGTTCAGCACTGCTCTCTGGTTGCGGTAGGATGGTTCCTTTGCCTGATAACAGCTGGGAAGAAACTGTTGAGTGAATGAGTGAATTATACAGAGCACTTACCAGTAATATTGAGCTGTGTTATAGGGTGGTAGTTGTAACGATTTCCCCTTCCAAAATCAACTCTGAAAAAATAAGGACCTGCATCTTGAGTGACATTGTCAATAACCAGGGAACAGTCGTTGTCTCTCAGGACACCTGACAGCCGGGTCCGATGCTGAAACTGTGTTGATTCTAGACTGGGATCCACGGAGTGGAAGGCGACAGACTGAGGGTTCTGCATCTCACTGTTAAACCAGATTCCAGTCCGTGGTTCATTGTTCAGATTCGACGGGAATCCGTGCACACAAACCATTCTGCGCTGTCACATCTCGTGGAATGTCCGCACTCCACTGTCCCGACATCACGGCTGAGGAGAGAAGGAACAATCTTTAGCAGTGAACACCCTGTCAGTTCACTGGACTCACTTTCCACACCTTTTATCCTGCACTGTGGACCTGGTCTGTGGAGCGTAGAAGAGCGGCATGGTGGTGTAGTGGTAGAGCCTCACTCCTCACCGCCCCTCCCACAGTGTGTCACTCCCTCCTCACTACTCCTCCCAGTGCGTTACTCCCTCCTCACCGCCCCTCCCACAGTGTGTCACTCCCTCCTCACCGCCCCTCCCACAGCGTGTCACTCCCTCCTCACCGCCCCTCCCACATTGTGTCACTCCCTCCTCACTACTCCTCCCACAGTGTGTCACTCCCTCCTCACTGCCCCTCCCACAGTGTGTCACTCCCTCCTCACCACCCCTCCCACAGTGTGTCACTCCCTCCTCACCGCCCCTCCCACATTGTGTCACTCCCTCCTCACTACTCCTCCCACAGTGTGTCACTCCCTCCTCACCGCCCCTCCCACAGTGCGTCACTCCCTCCTCACTGCCCCTCCCACAGTGCGTCACTCCCAGGGACCAGTAGAGCGTCCCTTGTAGCCAGGGTCCAGAGGGCAAGCAGCACCGCCACTCCACCTAGGGTCCGTAGGGGGAGGAGTGACTCTGCTGTCAGCGACCGAAGGACTTGTGACGGGATCTAGGCAGTGGGCAGCGCCGAAGATGGCCTGGTTGGGTTGCTCCTAGGCCTGGCCAAGCTGGCCATCTGCAAGTCACGGTGCCAGGCAGAAGAGGGCTTTGCCTGAGCCAGTTGCTTGCATCTTTACCGGGGTTATATCCGCGCCCGGGTGGTGTTAGAGAGGGACATGGTTATATAGTAGTTATTTATTATATTTGTAACATAGTGATTTGGAAATTTAGTGTCTGAATAATTTGGTGATTTTGTAATATGGTGGAGGGTGTGTCACCACGGTTTGTTTTTTGGGGGGATTTTGTATCGTGATCGTAATTAAATAAATTATTTTTGATTAAAAAAAACAATGCAGCGCTCCCTCCTTTGCTACACTATATTCCATCTTCCTCATCCCCGCCCACTCTCCCAACCTGTCCAAGTCCATCTGCAGAGCCCCTGCTTTCTCTACACTACCTGCCCCTCCACCTATTCTCATATCATCTGCAAACTTGGCCACAAAGCTTTCAATCCCCTCGTCCAAATCATATTAATATACAACGTGAAGAGTAGCGGTGTACAGGAAGGAACTGCGAATACTGGTTTAAACTGAAGATTGACACAAAAATCTGGAGTAACTTAGGCAGCATTTCTGGAGAGAAGGAATGGGTGACGTTTTGGGTCGAGACCCTTCTTCAGGCTGATGTCAGGGAAGAGGGCGATACATAGATAAGGAAGTGTAAGGTGTGAAAATAGGACAAAGTGAATGGTGATAAAGGACAATGTAGAATAGATCATTGTTAGCTGGGAGTTAGCTGCCAGGTGAGAGACACTTGACAGTGTACAGATATCCCCGTGAGAGAGAGAGAGGGAGTGAGAGACACCGATCAGTCTACAAATATTTCCCTGAGTGTGCCAGAGGGACTGAGAAACAGCCTGAAATGCAGTGAAATTCTCACTCCATCTCTCTCAGCGAGACAAACGATGATGTAGAGAGAATCAGAACAATGAATGAAAGATATGCAAAAATGTAATGATGGAAAAAAAAACAAGCCATTATTAGCTGTTTGTTGGGTGAGAACGAGAAGCTGGTGCGACCTGTGTGGGGGAGGGATGGAGAGAGAGGGAATGCAGGGTTTACTTGAAGTGAGAGAAATCAATATTCATACCACTGGGTTGTAAGCTGCCCAAGCAAAATATGAGATGCTGTTCCTCCAATTTGCATTTGGCCTCACTCTGACAGTGGAGGAGAACTAGGACAAAAAGTTCAGTGTGGGAATGGGAAGGGGAATTAAAGTGTTTGGCAACTGGGATGTCAGGTAGGTCCAGGCGGACTGAGCGAAGGTGTTCAGGGAAATGATCGTAGCGGCCCCAGCACCGACCCCTGCGGAACTCCGCTAGTCACTGGCAGCCAACCAGTAAAACCCTCCTCGCCCATAAACACTTCTGATTTGCTGCTGATGGTACCTTGGAGAAGGGAGAGGAGGAAGAACGATCTCCCGATCATTGTCCGATTCCAGATATCCCGTCAGCTATCCGATCTCCCAGTCTGGAAGAGAAAGTGATTGCAGTAAAACTCCAGCCACCAATATACATTAAGCAACACGGATGCAATGCTGAGACTCTATAAGGTGCTGGTCAGGCCGCATTTGGAATATTGTGAGCAATTTTGAGCCCCGTGTCTGATGAAGGATGTGGTGGCTCTGGAGAGGGTCCACAGGAGGTTTACAAGAATGGTCCCAGGAATGAGTGGGTTTACATATGATGAGCGTTTGACGGCACTGGGCCTGTACTCGCAGGAGTTTCGAGAATGAGGGGGGGACCTCAATGAAACTTACCGAATAATGAAAGGCTTGGATAGAATGGATGTGAAGAGCATATTTCCGACAGTGGGAGAGGTCAGCCTCAGAAATAAAGGACATTCTTTTAGGAAGGAAATGAGGAGGAATTTCTTTAGTTAGAGGGTGGTGAATCTGTGGAATTATTTGCCACAGAAGGCTGCAGAGGCCAATTCAAGCTTTCAAGGTCAGTTTATTGTTACATGTACCATGTAAGGTACAGTGAAATTCGAATTACCAAAAAAAGCAACAAGAGATTCATAAAAGTTAACATAAACATCCACCACAGCGGACACCCCATGATCCTCACTATGACGGAAGGCAATAAAATCCAAACTTCCTCGTTTATTCCCCCACAGTCGGGGCAATCGAACCATCTGCAGTCTGGGGGATTGAAGCTCCCGCAGCCGGCGGTGGAAGACCCCGCGTCAGGGCGATCGAAGCCCCTGCGACGGGGCGGTTGATGTTCCTGCGGTTTGTAATTCCTCGAAGTTGGCCTCTAACCAGAAACCGCAAGCTCCGCGATGTTAAAGTTCGCAGGCACCCACGGTTGGAGCCCCGAAATCGACCCCCGACAGGGATCTCAAGCTCCGTGATGGGAAGTCCTGCAGGCACCCGGGGTAGAGCTCTCGAAGTTGGTCTCCAGTGAAGGCTGCCAACTCCTCAATGTTAGACCACAGTGCGGACGGAGATATGATATGGAAGAAAATCGCATCTCCATCGAGGTAAGTGATTAGAAAAAGTTTCCCCCAACTCCCCCTCTCCACCTAAAACAACCTAAAGAACACTAAAAACATACATTTAACACACACAAACAGACAACAAAGAAGGAAGGGACAGACAGACTGTTGGCGAGGCAGCTATTGCTGGTGCCACCTGGTGGTTAAGTCAATGGATATTGTTAAGGCAGAGATAGATAGATTATGAATTAGTACGGGGGTCAGGGGTTAAGGGGAGAGGGCAGGAGAATGGGGTTCGGAGAGAATGATAGATCAGCAATGATTGAATGGTGGAGTAGATTTGATGGGCCGAATGGGCTAATCCTACTCCTATCACTTATGACCTTATGAGCAATCTAGATGCCTTCTTTTGGTTTTAAAAGCTTCCCAATCGTTTGACTTCCCGCTAATCTTTGCCAAGTGACATGATGACGCACAGTGGCCCAGTTGTAGAGTTGCTGCCTCACAGCGCCAGAGACCCGACTTTGATCCTGACTACAGGTGCTGTCTGTACTGAGTTTGTACGTTTCTCCCTGTGATCTGCGTGGATTTTCTCCGGGATCTCCGGTTTCCTTCCACGCTCCAAAGACGTACAGATTTGTAGGTTAATTAGACTTCGGTAAAAAACGTTATCCGAAGTTTGTGTAGGATAACTTTGGTCGCAGGTCGGCATGGGCCGAAGGGCCTGTTTCTGCACTGTATCACTAAACTAAACACAGAACTAGTTTGTGAATGGGTGATTGCTGGTCGGCACAGAATCAGTGGGATGATGGGCCTGTTTCTGCGCTTTATCTCTAAACTAAACAAGAAGTAGTGTGTGAACAGGTGATCGATTGTCGGCGCGGACTGGGTGGGCTGAAGGGCCTGTTTCCGCGCTGTGTCTCTAAACTAGAAAACTAAACTAAACTGACATCAACGGCTCCTGTTCTGCCATGTGGGTATGTCCCACAAGGTGCCTGGTACATGAACCTGGTACAGACGGTATCTGAGGAACAGCCTAGGGCTCTAAGCTGATCATTACTAAAGTTGAAGTAAGAGGCTATTCATAGAGAGGTTGATGAGGGGTTGTGTGGGGTTGTGGAACAAGCTGCCGGAGGAAGTAGTTGAGGCAAGTACAATAACAACATTTAGTTTAGTTTAGTTCAGTTAAGAGACACAGCGCGAAAATAGACCTTCGGCCCATCGAGTCCGTGCCGACCAACGATCACTCGTTCATACTCTAGTTCTATGTTTAGTCTAGAGATACAGTGTGGAAACAGGCCCACTGAGTCCATGCTGACCATTGATCACCCATTCACACACTAATTCTATGTTTAGTTTGGCGATACAGTGTGGAAAGAGGCCCTTTGGCCCACCGAGTCCACGCTGACGATCGATCACCCATTCACACACTAGTTCTCTGTTTAGTTTAGGGTGGTGAATCTGTGGAATTCTTTGCCATAGAAGGCTATGGAGGGCAAGTCAGAGGATATTTTTAAGACAGAGATAAATAGCTTCTTGATTAGTATGTATGGCAAATGTAATGTTTCTTTGTGTGTCTTGTGTGGGGGGTGGTGTGGGGGGGTAAGGGGGAAACCGCTTCGGTCGCCTCCTCCATGGAGAGGCGACTTTTTCCAGGTCGCCTCCCCCGTGGCCTAACATCAAGGATCGGCGCGGCCTTTCCCGGAGACGCGCCCGGGGCTTCAGCGGCGGGCGCAGCGTGGACTCTCGGCGTGGAGCGGGTGAGCCCTCGCTGGGGCTCGCTGGAGGGGAACGCTCCGTTTCGCTGGCCCGGGGCAGCCGGCAGCCTGAAGTCGCAGCCTGGTGCGGCGTCTACAGCCCGGGATCCCTCGTGGGGAACCCGGGGGAAGAAGAAGAAGCCATCACTGCCGGCCCGCGGCCAACTTCTACCGCGGGGCCGGCATGGACTTACCACCACCCCTGCAGGGGAGCTTCGACCGCCGGCCCTGCAGTCTACGGTGCTTCTGGCTGCGGCGGAGACTTTAAATCTCGACAGCCGGCCTGCGGCCTACAACAACTTAAAGCCGCGGTCTCCGGTGAGGAAGAGCCGATCCTGGACTGACTCTGGACTCTGGTCCTGTTCACGGAGGGGAAATGGAGGAGAACTGGCCAAATTTTTGTGCCTTCCACCACAGTGTTGAATGCTGTGGTGGATGTTTGTGTTACATTTTTTACTGTGGTTGTGTGTTCTTATTATTGTATCGCTGCTGACAACCCAAAATTCCACCAGCTTGGCTGTGTGGTCATTAAAATACTATACTATACATTAAAATACTATACTATACTATGGGTGTCAGGGGTTATGGGGAGAAGGCTGGAGAATGGGGTTAGGAGAGAGAGATAGATCAGCCATGATTGAATGGCGGAGTAGACCTGATGGGCCAAATGGCCTAATTCTGCTCCTATCACATGACTGTAAATATCACCAACAGCATACCCTGCATCAACTGCAATGAAGCGGTGGTCAATAAAGCACACTAAGGTCTCATCTTGCTCAAAAGATGAAGGAAGTTCGGCATTTCTCCAGTGACTCACACCAACTTCTTCACATGAATTGTGAAAGAACACTGTTAGGTTGCAGCACACCTTGGTTTGGGACCAGCTCTGTCCAAAACCACAAGAAGTTGCTGGGAGCTTAGTTTAGTTGAGTTCAGAGATGCAGCGCTGAAACAGGCCCCCTCGGCCCACCGAGTCCATGCCGGCCATCGATCACGCATTCACATACTAGTTATATGTTTAGTTTTTGAGATACAATACAGAAACAGGACCTTCAGCCCACCGTGTCCGTGCTGACCAGCGATCACCCGTTCACACACTAGTTCTGTGTTTAGTTTAGAGATACAGCGTGGAAACAGGTTCTTCGGCCCACCGGGTCCGTGCCGACCAGCAACTCCTGCACACTAGCACTATCCTACACACACTAGGGACAATTTACAATTTTGCCAAGCCAATTAACCTACAAACCAGCATATCTTTGGAATGTGGGAGAAAACCAGAGAAATCGGTGCTGGCTCGAAGAGCCGAATGGCCTCCTCCTGCACCTATTTTCTAAAACCCAAGCAGGTCAAGAGTCCAGATTCAAGAATATTTTATTGTCAAATGTCCCAGATTGTAGAATGAAATTCTTACTTGCAGCAGCACAACAGAATATGTAAACGGGCAAACTCCGTACAGACAAGCACCCAAAGTCAGGATCAAACCAGGATCTCTGGCGCTGTGAGGCAGCAACTCTACTGCTGTGCTACCTTGCCGCCCCTAACTTGGATATCGCCCAGTCCATCACACAAAGCAGTCTCCCCATTCCACCCCCTGAAGGGCCTGTTAGAAAGCATTTTATCAGGATGCATCGCAGCTTGGTTTGGGAACAGTTCCATCCAAACAGCAACAGGCTCTTCGGCCCACCACATCCATGCCAGCCCTTTTTTGCCCATGGTTGGTATGGTTGTACAATTGCCATGTGTAACAGGATACAGTGTTTGCATGCAACCCAGGTAAGTCGTACTATATAAGGTCATAATTGATAGCAGAATTAGGCCATTCGGCCTCTCATGTCTACTGTGCCATTTAATCATAGCTGATCTATCTCTCCCTCGTAACCTCATTTTCCTGCCTTCTCCCCATAACCTCTGACTCCACGACTAATCAAGAATCTATCCATCTCCGCCTTAAATACATACACTGACTTGGCCTCCACAGTCTTCTGTGGCAAAGCATCCACAGATTCATCACCCTCTGACTAAAGATATTCCTCCTCATCTCCTTCCTAAAAGAACATCCTTTAATTCTGAGGCTATTACCTCTGGTCCGATACTCTCCCACTAGTGCAAACATCCTCTCCACATCCACTCTATCCAAGCCATTCACTATTCTGTACGTTTCAATGAGGTTCCCCCCTCATTATTCTAAACTCCAGCGAGTACAGGACCAATGTCATCAAATGCTCATATGTTAACCCACTCATTCTTGGGATCGTTCTTGTAAACCTCTTCTGGACCCTCTCCAGAGCCAGTACATCCTTCCTCAGATACGGGTCCCAAAATTGCTCACAATATTGAGTACAATACAGACTGAGAGTCAGGGGAGACACAGAGATACCTTTCTGACCTTTCTGCCCTGGGCCTCCTCCACTGTCAGAGTGAGGCCCAATGCAAATTGGAGGAACAGCACCTCATATTTCACTTGGGCCGCTTACACTCCAGCGTTATGAATATCGACTTCTCTAACTTCAAGTAACCCTTGCTTTCCCTCTCTCAAGAGGAGTTGAGTATAGGAGCAAAGACGTCCTCCTGCAGATGTACAGGGCCCTAGTGAGACCAAACCTGGAGTATTGTGTGCAGTTTTGCTCTCCAAACTTGAGGAAGGACATTCTTGCTATTGAGGGAGTGCAGCGTAGGTTCACAAGGTTAATTCCCGGGATGGCGGGACTGTCATATGTTTTTTTTTATTATTTTTATTAATTTTTAATTATTAGAAGTACATTACATTACAACCAATTACATTAGTACTCGTCACATATATTTTCTTACAATTAATGTACTCCGTTTATTTTTTACACTAATAAAGGGAAAGGATGAGATTGAGAGAAAGAAGTGAAGGAAAAAAGTGAAAGTGTAAAAAACATGTCCAGAAAAAAAACAAAAAACAAAGACCCTATAAGAGAGAAATTAAAAACAAAAAGAAAGAGTTAAGAAATAGACCCTAAAAAAGAAGAAAAAAGAGAAAGAGGGAAAAGAGAAAAACAAATACTTTGTTGTAAGCATCACGCAAATGGGACATACCAACTCTCCAGCTTTCATCCCCCCTTACCTGACCTCAGGTTTTTTAAAAGTACTTTTGCACCCTATACTTGTAATAATTCTATAAATGCAGACCACATCAGGTGGAAGTGATCTGGTTTACCTGCCAGGAGGAGTCTTATCTCTTCTAGGTGTAATGTTTCGAACATATTTGAAATCCACATGTTTATAGTTGGGGGACTGTCATATGTTGATAGATTGGAGCGGCTGGGCTTGTATACTCTGGAATTTAGAAGGATCAGAGGGGATCTTATTGAAACATAAGATTATTAAGGGTTTGGACACGCTATAGGCAGGAAACATGTTCCCAATGTTGGGGGAGTCCAGAAGCAGGGGCCATAGTTTAAGAATAAGTGGTAAGCCATTTAGAACGGAGATGAGGGAAAACTTTTTCACACAGAGAGTTGTGAGTGTGTGGAATTCTCTGCCTCAGAGGGCGGTGGAGGCTGGTTCTCTGGATGCGTTCAAGAGAGAGTTAGATAGAGCTCTTATGGATAGCAGAGTTAAGGAATATGGAGAGAAGGCAGCAACGGGGTACTGATTGTGGATGATCAGCCATGATCACATTGAATGGCTCGAAGGGCCGAATGGCCTACTCCTGCACCTATTGTCTATTGTCCATCCCTCCATTTTCTTATTCTATGACCAGTCTGACTTTCCTCCTGGTTAAATGTTACCTGTTTGTTTCGTTGTCACCCTCTCCTTGCTAACAATTATCTTTTCTACATTTTCTTTGAACTTCATAACTTTTGTCTCGTTTTCACACCTTTCACTTCCTTATCTCTGTGTCTCCCTCTCCCCTCACTGTCAGTCTGAAGAAGGGTCTCGACCCTAAACGTCACCCATTTTTTCTCACTGATTTTCAGAATCGGGGATAGTTTCTTCCCAGCTATTATCAGGCAACTGAATCATCCTACCACAACCAGAGAGCAGTGTTGAACTATTAACTACCTCTTTGATGACCATTGATCAGACTTTGCTGGTTTTTTTATTTATTTTTTATTTATTTATTTATTCCGAACAAGTAAAGACATTAAAGACATTGATATTAACAGAATCGAAATTATCAAACAATTGAACATTGCAATCAACATTTACAATTGAGAAGAACAAAATCAAGGTTCCAATGTCCAACTCAGAGTCTGTACAAGCTCGAAAAGGAGTGAGAAGAAGAATAACTTATTAAATCTCACCCCTTTTCCCCAACACTTCTATCGTATTTAAAAATCAATTCCTTACTAATAATAGTACTGCCCTAGGCAATTTCCCATAATACATACAGACACTTATATACATACAACTATTATGTACATACAATCTTCATATTTGAAGTACCCAACATCAGTGAACAATAGTAAACAAGATAAACATCAACAATATTAACAAGATAAACATCAACGATTGTAAACAAGATAAACATCAACCCCCACTTGTCAACCATCCCCTCCATCCCTGTACCCCTTGAGCATTATTTTTTTATATATCAGTTTAAAATGATTCATGTTTGTGCATTGCTTCAATTCCCCGTTCAATTTATTCCACACTCCTACTCCACAAACCGAAATACAAAAGGTTTTTCTAGTCGTACGGACTTGTTGTTTCTTAAAGTTAAATATTCCTCTTAAATTGTAACCCCTCACACGCTCGTTAAATAATTTTTGAATGTTTCCAGGTAAATTTTTATTTTTGGCCCTAAACATTATCTGAGCTGTTTTGAATGTGACCAAATCTTCTAATTTTAATAATTTTGACTCTAAAAATAATGGATTCGTATGACCCAGATACTTAGCATTATGGATAATACGAATTGCTCTTTTTTGCATCATGGTTAATGAGTGTATCGAATTTTTATAATTATTTCCCCAGACTTCTGTACAATAATTTAAGTAGGGTAAAATTAATGTACAATAAAGAATACGGAGTGATTTGTAATCCAGAGCTTGCTTGGCTTTGTATAATACAGAGATACTTTTTGATAATTTTAATTTTACATGTTTAATATGTGATTTCCAGCTTATTTTATCGTCAATTATAACCCCAAGAAATTTATTTTCATGCACTCTTTCAACTTCCACCCCATTTATCTTTATACTTACTAGGGGACTTATTCTACAATTACCAAATAACATTATTTTAGTTTTACTCAGATTTAATGAAATTTTATTACTATCAAACCATATTTTCAATTTACCCATTTATTTTATTATTTTATCCAATAGCCTTTTTAAATTTTCCCCAGAACAAAAAATATTTGTATCATCTGCAAACAAAACCAGCCTCAAGACATTGGACACATTACAAATATCATTTATGTACATGATAAATAATTTTGGGCCCAGCACTGACCCCTGTGGTACACCACACACAATGTCCAAACATGTAGAATTATGACTACCCAGATTTACAAACTGTTGCCTGTTACTTAAGTAGCTTTTAATCCAGTCCAGTACTATTCCACTAATTCCATACCTCTCCAATTTTTTAAATAAAATATCATGATTAATTGTATCAAATGCTTTTTTTATGTCAATGAATATCCCAGCTGCATATAATTTCTTATCAATGGCGTTTGTGATGTCTTCAATTAATTCTAGTATTGCAAGTGATGTTGATCTATTTGTTCTGAATCCATATTGACTTTCTGTTAATAATTTATTATTTTCTACAAATTTGTCTAGTCTATTATTAAACATTTTTTCTAATATTTTGGAAAATTGTGGGAGTAAGGAAACAGGTCTATAGTTTGTAAAATGATGCTTGTTCCCTGTTTTGTATATTGGTATTATTTTTGCTATTTTCATTTTAATTGGAAAAGTACCGGTCTGGAAGGATAAATTACAGATGAATGTTAAAGGTTTGGAGATCCCCTCAATGACCATCTTAACTAGCGACATGTCAATGTCATTGAAATCGGTAGACTTCTTATTTTTACATGTTTTGACAATATCCAGCAGTTCTTTTTCTTCTACTGCCGTAAGAAACATAGAGCAGGGATTTCTTTCCACTAATTTCTCAGGTGTTTCTCCAGATGTCCCTGAATCAGGGATTTGTTTAGCCAGGTCTGGTCCAATATTAACAAAAAAATTATTAAAGCTATTAGCTATATCTTCCATATTGTAAATTTCCTTATCCTTATCAATAAAATACTTCGGGTAATTTGTTCTCCATTTCGGATAATGCTATTAAGTATGCTCCATATTCTTTTTATATTGTCTTTATTGTCATCTAATTTCTTCTTATAATAATCTTTCTTGCTTTCTCTTATGATGTAAGTTAATTTATTTTTATACTTTTTATATTTATTTTCTGTATCTTTAGTTCTCTCTCTTATAAAATCTCTGTATAGGCCATTTTTTTTTTACAAGCATTTTGTAATCCCTTTGTAATCCATGGACATTTAGTATATTTTGATTTTCTATTATATTCTTTAATTGGACAATTTTTATCATATAATAACTTAAACATATCAATAAATGTTTCATAAGCACTATCAATGTCTCTTTTTTGGTATATTATATCCCAGTTTTGTGCCAATAGATCCTTTTTTAGTGCATTGATAGCTTCCTCCGATCTCACTCTTCTATATTCTATTAATCCGCTTGGTTTGTTGTTCCTGTGGACACCATCATAAACTACAAAAACTGGCAGATGGTCACTTATATCATTAATTAATAATCCACTTACTATTTTATTTTCCAAATCATTGTTAAATATATTGTCAATGAGTGTAGCGCAATGGGAAGTAATTCTACTCGGTCTAGTGATTTTCGGAAATAGACTCATGCTGTACATAGTATTAATAAAATCTTCTGTAAGGTTGTGTTGATTAGGATTTAGTAGGTCAATATTGAAATCTCCACATAAAAACACTGATTTACTACCTGTTGTTGAAAACATACTCTCCATCCAGCCCCTGAAGATTTCAATACTTGACCCCGGTGCCCTATATATACAGCTAATGATTACATTTTTATTTCCACCATTACTTAATTCTATAGTTATACATTCATGCAGATTGTCAACCACAGTTGTCATATTATCTACTACCTTATAATTCAGAGTTGTATCCACATATAGTGCTACCCCTCCTCCCCCCTTATTTTTTCTATTGATGTAATTGAAGTCATATCCGTCCATCTCAAAATCAATTCCCTTTTCTTGATTAATCCATGTTTCAGATATTGCGATGACATTGAATGGTTGTGAAAATTTTTGTAAATACTCTTTAATACTATTGAAATTCGCATAGAGGCTCCTGCTATTAAAGTGGATAATAGATAATTTGCCTTTTGTATTAATATTCTGATTATACTGTTCCTCTGTGTAGTAGCAGCAGATATTTTTGTCATTAGAATTAAAGTAAAAATTATTGTCCGGGTCTATATCGTATTCCCAATCCTGTAAATTGTGATCGGTATATTCGAATGGTTGTAACTTCGGTTGTTCCTTTTCGCTTATTATTTTAGTTACTTGACTTCCATTTCCAGATGTTAATGGCTGAATTCCTTCAGTGTTTTCCCGTTTTATGATCATTGGTATTTGTCCAGGTCTGCAATATCTCTGATGACCAGCACTTTGGCTTCCTCTGGTGTTCCATTTAATTTAATAAAGATTTTACAGTTTGCAGTCCAGGTATTTAATATATTTTTTTGTTTCTTAAGGTATCGTGCTTGTCGGGCTATATCGGCATTTCGTTTTGTTAGGTGCTCATTCATGTATACTTTTGTTCCCTTCAGCTTTCTTCCTTCTTTTAGGAGACTGACTTTATATTTCCTGCTTACAAACCTTATTATGATGGCAGGTTTGTCATCACTATTTTTAACATCTTTCGATTTTTTCCTGGGCAGTGGGTGACAAGCCTCGATGTTATCGCAGTCTACTTGTATACCTTTCGACTGCAGGAAGGCCGCCACCTGTTGCTCCGTGGAGCTTGTGTCCATTTCCCCGGGCTACCCCCCGTTTTCGTCAGTCACCGCCCGTGCGTATGACCGGGGCTTTATACTGAGCCCGGTAATGATAATGTTGTTCTCTCTGGTGTACTGCTCCAGATCTGCAACTCTGCTCTCCAGGAACACCAGTCGCCGGTCCTTTTCGGCGCTCTGGATCCGAAGATCCCTTACCTCCGCCACGAGGTCGAGGATGGCTTTCTGCTGTTTTTTGACAGCAGAAATCTCCTCCGACAAGAACTCCAGCGCTCTTTTTATTTCGTCGCTATCCTCCGTTGTTATTACCTTCTTCGGAGGCATGGTCACCAGCTACTCAGGTAAACTCCAGCTACTCAGTTTTACAATGAAAGCCAAGGTCTAACCTCGGATAATCCTCTCACCTCCGCTCACCGCTGCCGCCATTTTCTCTGTTTTACCTTACACTAAACTCTATTCCCTTATCATGTACCTGTACACTGTAAATGAATCAATGGTAATCATAGTCTTAAGAAGGGTTTCTGCCCGAAACGTTGCCTACTTCCTTCGCTCCATAGATGCTGCTGCACCCGCTGAGTTTCTCCAGCACATTTGTCTACCTACAATTGAAATCATGTATAGGAAGGAACTTCAGGTGCTGGTTTAAACCGTAGATAGACACAAAATGCTGGCGCAACTCAGCGGGACAGGCAGCATCTCTGGATAGAAGGAATGGGTGACATTTTGGGTCGAGACCCTTCTTCTATCCAGAGATGCTATCTGTCCCTCTGAGTTACTCCAGCATTTTGTGTCTATCTTTGCTTGTAATCATGTGTTGTCTGACCGCTGACTGGTTAGCACTCAACAAAAGCTTTTTGCTGTATCTTGGTTAGCATGACAATAAACATAGAAAACATAGAATAATAGGAAGTAGGTGCAGGAGTAGGCCATTCAGCCCTTCCAGCCAGCACCGCCATTCAATATGTTCACGGCTGATTATCCAAAATCAGTGTTCCTGTTTACCCCATATCCCTTGATTCCGTTAGCCCTAAGAGTTAAATCTAACTCTCTTTTGAAAACATCCAGTGAATTGGCCTCCACTGCCTTCCATGGCAGAGTATTCCACAGATTCACAACTCTCTGGGTGAAAAAGGTTTTCCTCATCTCAGTCCTAAATGACCTATCCCTAATTCTTAAACTGTGAACCCTGGTTCTGGACTCCGCCAACATCGGGAATATTTTTCCTGCATCTAGCCTGTCCAATCCCTTCAGAATTGTATATGTTTCTATAAGATACCCTCTCATCCTTCTAAATTCCAGTGAATACAAGCCCAGTCAACCCATTCTTTCATCATATGTCAGTCCTGGTTTCCCAGGAATTAACCTAGTGAACATGTGTAGGCAAGAACTGTAGATGCTGGTTTAAATTGAAGGTAGACACAAAATGCTGGAGTAACTCAGCGGGACAGGCAGCATCTCTGGACAGAAGGAATGGGTGATGTTTCGGGTCGAGACCCTTCTTCAGACGTGATGAACCTACGCTGCACTCCCTCAATAGCAAGAAAATTAAACTAAACTGTCGAGAGATGCTGCCTGTCCCGCTGAATTACTCCGGCACTTTGGGTCTATCTTCGGTGTAAACCAGCATCTGCAGTTACCTTATAAACAAAGTATTTCAGTGATCAGACTCTGTAGAAATTCACAACAAAACAGGTCGTTGTTTGTGGGAACGAGCGACAGACACGGAATTACGTACTTGGGTTCTGTCCACTGCTCGTCTCTGGAGTATCGACTGACAAACTCTTGTCCTCAGCGGCCGTCACTGTGTGGAGAACACGAATGTGTAGAGGGGAATATTTACATCAGGAAACGGAAATAAAATAAGGATAGATTCCTTTATCAGCAAACGGTTAACCCCTTTCATCCCTGATGGGGCATAACTTTGACTTAGTGGAGGGAGTGCTGTAATGTGGGAAGAGTCCCTCACTATGTCTGCAAACCTATTCTGGCTCTGACCCTATTCCTGGTCTTTGTAACCCCCTCCCCACCGACCCCTACACCCCTCCCTGTCAAATTGGAGGTATTTAATCTAACAAGTGTGACAGTCTCCTGTTCCACAGCGCCATGGTTATGGTACTCATTTGGACAAGACTGCACTGATTCATGAATTGTATAGGAAAGAACTGCAGATACTGGTTTAAATCGAAGATAGACAGTAAATGCTGGAGTAACTCAGCGGGACAGGCAGCATCTCTGGAGAGAAGGAATGGGTGATGTTTCAGGTCTGACGAAGGGTCTCGACCCGAAACGTCACCCATTCCTTCTCTCCAGAGATGCAGCCTGACCCGCTCAGTTACTGATTCAAGAATGTCTGGAATTGTGCAAGGCAAGTTTGCCCAACTAACTCAGCAAAGGTTTATAAAGAATTAGCAGAGGGTCAGTACCTAGAGCACAGCACAGTAACAGGCCCTTCGGCCCACATTGTCTGTGCCGAACATGATGCCAAATTAATCTTCTTTGCCTGCACATAATATGGAACTCTGCATTCCCTGCATGTCCATGTGCCTATCTAAAGGCCACCAAAACACCACTGTCATCGCTGCCTCCACCATCACCCCTAGGCACCACCACTCTCTTGGTAAAAAACGATCCCCACACATTTTAGTTCTTGTTATGTTTAGAGATACAGCGCGGAAACAGGTCCTTCGGCCCACCAAGTCCGCGCCAACCAGCGATGCCTGCACAGTAACACCATCCGATACACACTAGGAACAAATTTACATTTATACCGCCAATTAACCTATCAACCCATACATCTTTAGAATGTGGGAGGAAACCGAAGATCTCGGAGAAAACCCATGCAGGTTACGGGGAGAACGTGCAAGCTCTGTACAGACAGCGCACGTAGTCAGGATCGAACCCAGGTCTCTGGCACTGTGAGCCAGCAACTCTACCGCTACGCTACTGTGCCGCACCTTTCAGCTTTCCCCCTCTGACCTTAATTTGCCCCCGTAAGTTGTTCCTAGTGTATGAGTAAGAGTCATGGAAACAGTGAAGTTACAGAGACTTGAGAGGCCCAATGACCTCTCGCTTCACGAGGAAGTGGACAGAAGTAGTAATAGGAAACTTAGTGTGAAAAATCAAAATGTCATTTTTACAGAAGGGAAAATGTATCAAACAGTTCCCCAAAGCTGAGGGTGCAGAACAGTCCTTTTATTAATCAAGAAAGCAAAGCGCTGGAGGAACTCAGCGGATCTGCGGATGGAGTGGACTAGTGTCACCAGTTCCTTGTTTCCACAAACAACATTTCAGATTGAGTCCCTTCTTCAGACTGGGGGAATAGAGGGAAGAAAATTGGAAATGCAAATTCATAGTCATAGAGTGGTACAGGGTGGAAACACGCCCTTCGGCCCAACTTGCCCACACCGGCCAACGTCCCAGCTACACTAGTCCCACCTGCCCATGTTTGGTCCATATCCCTCCAAACCTGTCCTACCCATATACCTGCATGTTTCTTCAAAGTTGGGATAGCCAATGCCTCAACTACCTCCTTTGGCTGCTTGTTCCATGCACCAACCACCCTTTGTGAAAAAGTTACCCCTCAGATTCCTATTAAAATTTTTCCCCCACTCACCTTAAACCTATGTCCTTTGGTCCCCGATTCACCTAAACTGGGCAAGAGACTCTGTGTGTCTACCTGATCTATTCCTCACATGATTTTATGCACCTCCATAAGATCACCCATCATCTTCCTGCGTTCCAAGGAATAGAATCCCAGTCTACTCATTCCTGGCAACATCCTCATAAATCTTCTCCGCACGCTTTCCAGCTGAAAACATCTTTCCTATCACACGGTGCCCAGAACTGAACACACATATTCTAAATGTGGCCTCACCAACGTCTTATACAACTGCAACATGACCTCCAACGTCTACACTGTGCAAACTGTGTGAGCAGGTGCAAACGGGTCAAAGCCTGCCAAGTGATAGGTGGATACAGGTGAGGGGGTGCAGATGATTAGACTAGGTGGGAGATTCTAAGAACAGAGGTCTCAGCCTCAGATTTGAAGGACATTCTTTTGGGAAGGCGATAACGAGGAATTTCTTAAGTCA
>JAXLNO010004199.1:0-64256 GCA_038087875.1 Malacoraja senta
ACTAGCAATATCCTACACACTAGAATAATTCACAACTTTTACCAAAGCAAATTATCGTGGAGGAGGTGTTGTCACTGATTGTGGTCTGTGGGTCAGAAAGTTGAGGATCCAATGACAGAGTGGGTGATGTTTTGTAGGTCTGTGAGTTTGGAGATGAGTTTGAAAGAGATTATGGTGTTGAAGGTGGAGCAATAATCGGCAAAGAGGAATCTTACATAGGAGTCCTTGTTATCTAAATGTTCCAGATTTGGGTTTGGGGCCAGGGAGATGGTGTCTGCTGTGGATATGTTACAATGATAAGCAATCAGCAGTGGACCTAGACAGGCTGGGAGGCTGAAGGTAATGTGTGGCATCACAAGTCTTTCGAAGCATCCATGACGGTGGATGTCAGAGCACTGGGTAATAGTCATTGATGCACGGTACCTTACTTTACTTTGGCATCAGGGTGATAGTGGACTTTTTGAACCAGATGAGAAAATTACCATGGGGTAGTAAAATGTTAAAGATGTCTGTGAATAGCTTTGCCAGCCGATCCGCCCAGTTCCTGAGGATGCGGCCAGGGACACTACCTGGGCCTGCTGCTTTCCACAAATTCTCTCTTAGGAAGGCTGATCTTAAACCTGCAACAGAGGCCATTGCCACAGGCGCACCTGAGGCTGCCAGGGCAAGTGACATTCCTCCATCAACCTAAGAGCATGGCTGCTGTATCAGAGGAACATAAAGTACTGCTGTGTTCTCTGTTTTACAGAATCGTGGCTCTTGCCCAACTATCTGATGTGATGCACCAGCCCAAGGGTTTTTCCATCCACCGTGTGGACTGGACGGCAGCCCAGGAAAGGATGAGGTGGTGGTATCAGCTTCATGATAAACTCAACATGGAAGTCGGATGTGGCTGCCTTGCCCATTCCTGCTTCTCCCGACCTGGAAAATGCTGACTGTTACACCCTCAAAGTGAGTTCCCTGCCGACATCCTGACTGCAGTCTACATCCCACTTCAGACAGACATCAAGCTAGCGCTTGGGGAATGGCAAGCGTTCAGACCGATAGTTAGAGTGGGAATGGGATGGAGAATTAAAATGGCAAGCAACAGAAAGCTCAGAGACACTGCTGAGAACTGTGCATGGGTGCTCTGCATGGCAGTCATCCAGTCTGTGTTTTGTTTTCCTAGTGGAGAGGAGACCACATTGTGAACACTGAACACTGTGCAGTATATTGGAGGAGGTACAAGGATTGTGAAGGCTAGATCACTGCAGTATTTAGGGAGAAGGTAGACAAACCTTTGAAAGATCAGGGAACCGAGGACTTCACTTGCATCTCCTCCAACCTCATCTACTGTATCCGCTGTTCCAGGTGTCAACTCCTGTATATCGGCGAGACCAAGCGCAGGCTCGGTGATCGTTTCGCTGAACGCCTTCGCTCAGTCCGCCTTAACCTACCTGATCTCCCGGCAGTTCAGCACTTTAACTCCCCTTCCCAATCCCAATCTGACCTTTCTGTCCTGGGCCTCCTCCATTGTCAGAGTGAGGCCCAGTCCAAATTGGAGGAACAGCACCTCATATTTCACTTGGGAAGCTTACACTCCAGCGGTATGAACATTGACCTTCACATAGCCCTAGCTTTCCCTCTCTCTCCATCCCCTGCCCCTTCCCAGTTCCCTCACCAGTCTTACTGTCTACGACTACATTCTATCTCTGTCCCGCCCACACCCCTGACATCAGTCTGAAGAAGGGTCTCGACCCGAAACGTCACCCATTGCTTCTCTCCAGAGATGCTGCCTGTCCTGCTGAGTTACTCCAGCATTTTGTGTCTATCAGGGAACCGAGGACTATAGGAAACGGTCACAGCAGGGGATCAGTTCAGCCATGAGCAGATTGAATGGCAGATTAGATTCCTGCATCTATTGTCTTGTATCTTGAGTTAGGATAACACAGTGCTGTCGCAGTTCATGCTGCTGCCACACAGCTCCAGGCACATGGACTGAGCCCTGTCTCCAGGTGCTGTCTGTGTGGAGTTTGCATGATATCTCTATGAGTGTATGGGTTTTCTTTGATATCCTTCCACATCCCAAAGATATTCTGGTAGGCAAAATGTCCATTGTGAATTAACCCTTGATGTAGATTAATGGCTAAAATAATAACGGGGAATTAATGGGCAGATGTGAGAAACAATAGGTTTCAAGGGTACAGACAAATGAGGGTGGGAATGAAACTAAAGAGATTAATTCTCTGAGGGTATGTATGGTCCTTATGGCCAAATTGGCCTCCTCCTGGATAGTTTGGTTTTTAGTTTAGTTTAGAGATACAGCGTGGAAACAGGCCCTTCAGCCCACAAGGTCCACGCTGACCATTGATCCCCGCACATGAACACTGTCCGACACATACTGGGGACAATTTACAATTTTACCAAAGCCAATTAACCTACAAACCTGTACGTCTTTGGAGTGTGGGAGGGAACCGAAACACATGCGGATCACGGGAAGAACATACAAACTCCATACAAACAGCACCCGTGGTCAGGATCGAACCCAGGTTTCTGGTGGTGTAAGGTAGCATCTGTACCGCTGCGCCACCGTGCCGCCCACTGTGGTAAGTGTAAGGATAAGGAGCACGTGCGTCCACGTGCCTGGAACAAACAGAATCCCAGCATCCGCAACTAAATGAATGCACCTCCTCCTAATCTAGGCACCCCCAGTGCCAGGTACAGCATAAAAATCTGGCCCTTTCACTCACTGTGCCTATATCGACCACGGCACCTATCAATATTAATTCCATGCCTCCATTAATTGCTTATGCCTCTAAATCTGTGGTTTCCACATTGTCATCAACAGTCTGATCAGAACTAGAAAGGAAGCAAGTTATGACTGATCACCAATATTACTGATAATGTTGCTGAATACCATAAGTGCATTATAATTCCATGTGGTTTGTGCACAGCTTGAGCTACTTAGCAAGATGCTCTCTATATGCACATATGCTAACGATTATATCTGCAAATTATCCATCCAACATTCAAGGACTGACTGCACTCCTTCCAAAAACTTTCACATCTTTGCCTCACCCAATTATTTGCTGGGAGCCCCATCTGTTTTGCTCCTTTTTAAAGCCGCAGTTGCCTTGGCGTTGGTGCATCCAGATTCCTTTGCCTTGTGTCTCTCCACACTTGAGAGGGAGCCTAGCGCCTCTCTTTATAAACATGTCAGCAGCAGACATTTTGATGCCGTTTATGACAGCTGCCAGCCTATTTTCACGTTCCCTCTTTGCCATTTTATTTTGTATTTTGCTTTTATCTTTCGCTAGATTCTCATTCATGGTACCGACCCAATAACCATCACATGTACTGTAACCTTTTCCACCGACACTCTTCTTTCCATTCGGGTCACATCCAGGGAATGTGGCTTTGGTAACTACCATTCCATTCCTGGCATCAGATCAAACCATCTCTGATATTCTAAGCCCAGTAATTCATATTACCACTGTCGAGTTCTGTGCCTACTCACACAGTCTAACCAAACATACAATGGCTTAATGTCTTTAACCTGCATTCCAGATTACTGGGGAAGGAATGACCATGAATCAGTGAGAAGTTGGCACTGTCCAGACTACACAATAATTTGACATGGCTGAATCCACCAAACAACAAGATGCCTGGGCCTCAAAGTGGCCCATATTTGACCCTAGAATAGTCTGGCTATTCCTGGTAAAGTCCGATTTCCAAACACGCTGCAATGTATTAATTTCTACATAATTAATATCTCTTTACCTCAAAGCATTTCTTTTTTCTTGTGACAAAGTCACTCAAATATGTGTTAAGCACATGTGCCATTAATTCATTACTTCAAAGAAGTCCCAGGCAATAATTTAACATAAGATATTGAACAGAATTCAGGATATATTTTCAGGTATCCTGAAAGGTATACTTTTAAAACTCTGTGTGTGTGTGTGTGTGTGTGTGTGTGTGTGTGTGTGTGTGTGTGTGTGTGTGTGTGTGTGTGTGTGTGTGTGTGTGTGTGTGTGTGTGTGTGTGTGTGTGTGTGTGTGTGTGTGTGTGTGTGTGTGTGTGTGTGTGTGTGTGTGTGTGTGTGTGTGTGTGTGTGTGTGTGTGTGTGTGTGTGTGTGAGAGTGTGTGTGTGAGAGTGTGTGTGTGTGTGTGTGTGTGTGTGTGTGTGTGTGTGTGTGTGTGTGTGTGTGTGTGTGTGTGTGTGTGTGTGTGTGTGTGTGTGTGTGTGTGTGTGTGTGTGTGTGCGCGTGTGTGTGGGTGTACGGCATTTTGCGGCATTTCTTGCCTTTGATTCGTTACTCCGCGAAAACAAGACCGAAAAACGCCGAGATTTTTACCATTTCGCTAGCGATTTTACTTTTACATTCGCATATCCACTCCTCATTAAATTTGGTCATTTTTCTGTGCACATTTTCAATAAAATCCTTCACAAAACTTACTGTTTTCTTTAAATCAGCAGCTTCGGACGTCACAATGCTCTTGCGCTTGCAGCATCGCCACCCGCTCGCGATTCAAGCAGATGCTCTCAACGCGCAGGCACAGTTTCCACCACCCTCCCCCCCCCAGGGGTGACCTTCTCATCGCGTGCCCCGCGCAACAATAATGGCTGCTGCCGCATGAGCTGAGGCTGACTCTGAGGCCGACGCCTGCTGGGCGGCCCTAACCCTCTCCTCCCTCCCTTCTTCCCCCCTCCCTTCTCCCCCCCCCCTCTCCCCCTCCCCTCTCTCTCATCTCTTCCTCCTCTCTCTCTCTCTCTCTCCCTCTCACCCCCCTCTCTCTCCCCCTCTCTCTCCTCTCCCCTCTCCCCCCTCTCTCTCTCTCTCTCTCTCTCCCCCTCTCTCTCTCTCCCCCACCCCCAGCCCTCCCTCCCCTAAACCCCTTCTCCCCTCCACCCCTCCCCTACCCCCCCTCTCAGCCCCCTTCTCCTCTCTCTCCTCCCCTCTTTCCTCCCATCTCTCCCTCTCTCTTGCCCTTCTGTCTGCCCCTCTCTCTCTCTGTCTCTCCCCATTCTCTCTCTGCCCATTCTCTCTCTGCCCTCACTCTCTACCCACCCCCCCTCTCTTAATAATATTCATATAATATCAAGGGGGGTAGTTAGCGTGTGTGTGTGGGTGGTTAGTGCGTGTGACGCCGCATGACGCCCCCCCACCCCCCACCGCAACCGAGCATTGGAGGAACAGACCCAACGGGTCTGCACTTGGTCTAGTTATTTTTAAAAAGCAGCAAAACCTTGATTTCTTTGCATGCGACTTCAATCATCGTGTTTCCATTTAAATGTCAACTGCCAGTAACTGACTGCAGGACACATAGTCATTCCTGGAAATGATGTTAGCAATATGATGAAAAGTCTACCCTCTGGGCTGAGATGGACAGAGTAGCCTCAGGGATGGAACCATCTCACCCAGCAGCTTGGCTCCAAACAGAGATCAGGAAGTAACTGATCTGACCCAAACATGGATTCCAACATGATGGTGAATGTAAGAAAGAGAAACTGAAATAGGCCGAAGTTAGACAAAAATGCTGGAGAAACTCAGCGGGTGAGGCAGCATCTATGGAGAGAAGGAATAGGCAACGTTTCGGAGACCCTTCTTCAGACTGATGTCGGGGGGGTGGGGCGGGAAATAGAAAGGAAGAAGTGGAGACAGTAGGCTTGTGGAAGAGCTGGGAATGGGAGGGGAAGGAGGGAGAAAGCAAGGACTACCTGAAATTGGAGAAGTCAATGTTCATACCGCTGGGGTGTAAACTGCCCAAGCAAAATATGAGGTGCTACTCCTGCAATTTGTGGTGGGACTCACTCTGGCCATGGAGGAGGTCCAGGACAGAAAGGTCGGATTCGGAATGGGAGGGGGAGTTGAAGTGCTGGGCCACCGGGAGATCAGGTTGGTTAGTGCGAACCGAGCTGAGGTGTTGGACGAAGCGATCGCCAAGCCTGCACTTGGTCTCACCGATGTAGAGCAGCTGACACCTAGAGTAGCGGATGCAATCGATGAAGTTGGAGGAGATGCAGGTGAACCTCTGCCTCACCTGGAAAGACTGCTTGGGTCCTTGGATGAAGTCAAGGGGGGAGGTAGAGCGACAAGTGTAGCATTTCCTGCGGTTGCAAGGGAAAGTACCAGGGGAGGGGGTGGTTTGGGTCGGAAGGGACGAATTGACCAGGGCGTTATGGAGGGAGCGGTCTCTGCGGAAAGCCGAAAGTGGAGGAGATGGAAGATGTGGCCGGTGGTGGGATCTCGTTGGAGGTGGCGAAAATGTCGGAGGATTATCTGTTGTATGTGATGGCTGGTGGGGTGGAAGGTGAGGACAAGGGGGACTCTGTCCTTGTTACGAGTGGGGGGGGGATGGGGAGTGAGAGCGGAGCTGCGGGATATAGAAGAGACCCTGGTGAGAGCCTCATCTATAGTCGAAGAGGGGAACCCCTGTTCCCTAAAGAATGAGGACATCTCTGATGCCCTGGTTTGGAACACCTCATCCTGGGTCCAGATGCGGCGTACACAGAGGAATTGGGAGTAGGGGAGGAACAGGAAGCAGGGTGGGAAGAAGTGTAGTCCAGATAGCCATGGGAGTCAGTGGGTCAGTAGAAGATGTCAGTCAGTAGTCTGTTACCTGCGATGGAGATAGTGAGATCTAGAAACAGTAGGGAGATGTTGGAAATGATCCAGGTGAATTTGAGTGCCGGATGGAAGTTAGTGGTAAAATGGATGAAGTCAGTGAGTTCTGCATGGGTGCAGGAGGTGCAGGGCCGACCTTAGGAGGTGCGGGGCCCAATTGGGAACAATTTTAGTGAGCCCCAGGTTCCCAGCCAAGGTCTGTCAGCCTGTTATTTAGTAGATATTATGAAATTGCACACTAAGGTGCTATGGATTATACACTGTCTTAATCTCTCCTGCTCCCGTCTGACTGTCGGTAACTACGCTGGCTTCCAACCTTTACCGTAGCTGCTAAGTAACATTAAACTGCATTATGTGATTGGACACAATGCCCTTGGAGTCAGCGGCTGATTGGACGGGAAGAGACCGATTTGTTGATTGGACGAGAATTTTAAGGCAAGCTGGTTGGTGATTGGACGCAACCCCCTTAGAGACAGCGGTTGATTGGCCGCAAAATAATCGAGCACAAAAAAATGGGCAAATAGTAAAACAATAAAATAGTAAGATTAAACGAGAACTTACCTAAGTTTGAAGTTTGATCTTTATTTTATGAGGAGTTACGTAGGTGATTACGTGAAGAACCCCGCCAGTGCGCCTGCGCGTCAATCTTCAAAGCAGCGGTGTGAAATCACAAAAAACAACAACTGAAGTAATATAGTCTCATAATAAAACGAGTAATACAAGAACTTCCATCTGACCTTTATGATAGAGGGTAGGGCCGTGGTGGGCACGTAATCACCTACGTAACTCCTCATAAAATAAAGATCAAACTTCAAACTTAGGTAAGTTCTCGTTTAATCTTACTATTTTACTTCGGAGTCACGTGAGTGACTACGTGAAGATTTTAAAGCTTTGTGATTTCATGCCGTGGATCAATCCCGGCTTCTCACTGCATAGATTGACTCGGAACGAGAATAATCAATCATGCATTCATAATAACATTTGTACCACAAATGCAGTAATTCATTTCAATAATGAAATGAATCAGATCCCCTTTAAACCAGAGGAATTTACACAGAACTTAAAATAGTTTCTGCAAACAACCCCGCATTAACAATAGGCCGATGGTAAAAATGTTGAAACATCAACTCATTGGACCACCCGGCGACTGCGAGGATATGGTCGACGGGGCCGTCTTTTGCCCTGGCCGCCGACGTTTCTGCTGCCCTAGCCGAGTGAGACGTAAAAACATAAGTGTTAATACCAGCAGCTGTTAAGACTTCTTTTATCCATCTGGAAATAGTCTGTATTGAAACTCTCTTGTGTGGTTTCTTGTGTGTGATCAACAACCCAGTTTCCGTATTCTCAAATTCTTTGTGACCTCAATGTATTGTAATAAATATGTCTTAATACAGAGACATGGATCATTTGGATATGCTGCTAGCATAATTTTAAATCCTGTCACACCTGGCCTAATTTACTTTAGGTCATAGATATAGAATGTAACCTTGTCTTCAGTTACTTCCATACTGTCTATTTGTAATTTTCCAAGTGTTTGCACTCGTTGTGCTGTCACTCATGCCATAAGCATGAATACTTTCATACTGAGCTTGACCAAAGGTAAAGACACACTTGATGACCATTCACGAAGTAGTTTCAGTACCACACTTACATCCCAGATTGTCACGTACCTAGGTTTCGGTGGTTTGGAATTAAAGATTCCTTTCATTAGTCTGGAAACAATTGGGTGTGACACAATTGAGTTTCTTTCTGAATCCAGAACCAAATATGAGGACAATGCACTTCTAGCTGAATTAATTGCACTACAACTCAGACCTTCATCATAATAAAGTTTTGACAGAAATTCTAAACATTTGAAATATCTGCAGTACTTTATTGCACATTCTTTTGTACACAGAACTCTTCCCATTTCTTAATATAAGAAAGGTACTGTTTTTGAGTGCTCTTCCTCCCGGTTGCCTTAAGCATGTCCACAGTATGCTCAGACAGTCCTCGTCCCAGAAAAGGCATTCTTAAAACCTGCAAATCAACCAATCCAAACGATTATATAATGGATGTTGTTACCCTGTTACAGGGTGCAGCAATAAATTACTCCTTTTTGGGACTTTCATCAACATTTGTGTTGTTAATTTTAATATCAACAGATACCATGGCTGTATAGGCCAATCGGGTACTACCAATACCCTTGAAGCAGCATCTTGCCTGATTTTAAGCAAACATTGGCTTATGAGGCAGAAAGGTGGAAATATATATGAAAACATACCACCCCAATGTAGCGAGAAAGCATCAATCGCCACTGCTCCTGGATCTGGTTTCCATGAGACATATCTCGATAGCTGATGATTCAAGTCGATGTTGGTCATTCCAAATCTGATTACTATATCATTGAATACCTCTTGATTCAACATCCATTCTTTATTATCTTGGAACTTTTCGTGACCAGGTGTCTGCTATCGTGTTCATTCTACCTGGTAGATAGATAGCTGAAAACCAAATGTTCTTTTCAATACACCAAGACCCAAGTTGATTTAACCATTTTGTCACATGACACCGACTTAATTCCACCCATATCATTAATATAGGCAACTACTGTTGTGTTTATTAATTTGAACTTGAACCTTCCTTTTAGTTGTGTTAGAACCATAAGCTTGGAGTCCATAGAAACCTCCTAAAAGCTCCAAATAGGTAATTCCCCATGTCTGCAGTAACACTAACTTTTCCTGATTCCATCTGCCTCCACAGCTCCATGTTAAGTCAGTTGCACCCCATCCTAGTGCACTGGCATCAGTTTGTAATATCATGGAAGGTTGTTCAATCAGCACTTTGCCTGAACTGCTTGAGACATGTAGAATCCACCACTGCAGCTTAGAAACAGCATTTGTTGTTACTTGCATGGTTCTATCAAAATGACCAGCATTTACTCTCAGTGCCTGTTCTTTAATTCTCTGCAGCTGTTGATAATGTAATGGTCCATACTGGACTGCTGGGAATCTACTAATTTCCAGTACTCGAGCCACCTGTCTGATTAGAGGTTTTTGCTCGTTTAACAGATTACTGCAATCTTTAATCAACTCCACCCTTTTTTCACTGGGCAAAGTAATTTGCATTTGGGCTAAATCAATTGTGAACCCCAAATAATTAATCGAGGTACATGTTTTTAACCTTGATTTCTTTGGATGTATTTAGAAACCCCCAAACTTTCAAAAGTTTGATTTTATTACTGCAACCGATGCTTCTGTTGTCTGTTTTGTCCTTCCTATAATCAGGACATCATCCAGGTATGCCATTAATACATGCCCCTGGCTCTCAGCAACCCCAGAATTGATTTTAACAGTTTTATGAATATTCTGGGAGGGAACGTTAACCCTTTATGCAGAGCTTTGAACTGCCCTAATTGGTTCATCCATGTAAATTTAAAATACTTCATATCTTGCAAGTGAACAGACACTGAACAAATGATTCAGACTTGTCAAGTCTATAATAATCCTACATCCTCCATCCTTTTTTGATCGAGGGAATATATTTGACCCAAATTGGTGAATTTGGTAGACTGATTCTTTAATAACACCTTTTATATATAGGGTTTTGAAGCGCAACTTGAACCTCCATTACTTCGCAAAGTGGAGAGTTCTGCTAGGAACATGCTGGACAGGCAAATCATAATTTGGATTGAATTCAATTTGAAATCCTTGTAAATTATTCAGAATTACCACATCTGAAGTAATCTTCTTCCAATGTTTATAGAAGAGACGTAATCTGCCTCCAACTTTTGGACTTAATCCAGTTAGTATGTTCCCCTGAGAACCAGGTCCACCTACCTCTTGAGTCATTTGAGTATTCTGAGATCCCTGGATTCTCCCGGAAGCACAACCACTGGTCCTTACTCCCGCTGCCAGGCCGCCAGCTACGTCCCTGCGTTGATGAGCGACTTTGTCCTGGTCTAGGATCCGTATGACGTCTGAAAGGATACTCTCTCTTTACAGACTTTGCAACCATTGATGTATTTATCAATCCTGTTTTCGCTTCATCTTCCAACTCTTTAATACGTCTCCCGAGATCCTCTCCAAAGAGTAAGTTGGGTAATTGTATATTACTTGGTTTGCAGAGTGCTGCGAATTTCGGATTCATAGTAGGCCGTATAGCACTTTCCTCAGATAATTGATCTCGAAGTGGGTGCTGCATAGCAACCCCAGTGCTTGCTGATGCAACTTCGTCATCTTTTGGTTGTTACCTGCTATTCTGGTAAAAGCAGTTATTCCAGAACCCAGCAGCTTTAATATTATCTGCAACTGATTCCAGATAATTTGGTTCACTGCTGCTGCTTTCAGTAACCCACAGTTACTTCTTGCAGTCTCATCCATTTCCTGCTGTTCCAGCTAATGGTAAACCAAGTAATTTATTAAGGAGGCCAGTTCTTCTCCTAATGGCTCTCCTGACCCTGACGGGGCAGCGAATCCTACTGCCAGGGGTGGAACATCTGGCAGCTGCCGTTCATCGCCTTGTACAGCCTCACCGTCAGAGTCGGGGTCTGAAATCTCATGACCCGTAGCACGCTCCTCATTCCTGAGGGTGCATTCCATCAGCCCTGAGCCAGGTGCTGTTAAGCTGCTCCTGCAGCTTGGATTACAGTACACTCCTTCCTGAGTGAACTTTGCTCCGACAGCCTATGAAAAAGGCTTTCTATTTGGGCAATATGCTCGAAAGCAGTATCTAGCCCTGTACCAGGAGCTGTTTCCAGCAGCTTGACTTTCAGTACACTCCTCCCTGAGTGAACATTGCTCCAACAGCCTATGTAAAAGGCTTTCTATTTGGGCAATATGCTCGAAAGCAGTATCTAGCCCTGGAGCTACTTCCATTGCCTGGGACTCCCTCCATGGGCCATTGGGATTTAAACTTTGTCTTTTGCCCGACAGGCGCGGACTGTGTTTTCACCAGCCCCAGGTCCACAGTCACTATGCTCACCGCTGGCGACTGTACCGGGGTTTAGAGGCGGTTGGTCTCTAACCGCGGACTCCCGACTTTCCCGACTTTCTGTCGACTGTGTCGCTCGCCTCTTCCCCCTGTCCGTTTTTTCCATGGCGTCTGTGGAAAAAATCCCCATAGACCCACAGTAAACGGACCTGGAAAACATGAAAAAAGTTTCTACTTACCTTGTAGTTGAAAAACTACAAATCCACTGGAGGAGCTCTGCTCCTCACGTCCGTTTGCATCAAGGCGTCTGACGTAATGACGCGCAGGCGCACTGGCGGGGTTCTTCACGTAGTCACTCACGTGACTCCGAAGTAAAATCGCTGGTATAACAGTATAACATGCAGGTACATTCATTTAAAATAAAATGCAGTGATTATTTCACATCATTTCTCACTGTGTAAAGTTCAGTATCTGACCAATTTCTGTTTAACACATTTGGTCTGCCTTGGGCATTGACTCTGAACTAAAAACCTAAAACAGACTCAATTATATCGTCACATTGGACTCAGTAAACTCACACGTCTCTGCATTCAGGAGGCTGCCGTGGTTGGAATCACCGGCTCTGAGACCAGAGTGGGTAAAGCGACCTGCGATTAATACCTAAGATGATAGCTCTTCCCAATAAAAAAACAGTAAAGCTTTTCACTCTAACCATGATGGCTGGAGTTCTTGCAAGGTGCTCTATGACCTCGCTAAGTAAATATTGTCGTAACGCTCAGTTGAGGTCAAATGAAGAAGATATTCATTACATTGTTCAGTGGAGCCCATGGACGTGTCACTGAAAGCAGTGAAGAAAGCAATCTCCACACTGCTTGTCCCCGCGTTTAATGAAGTGACTTTTAAATTACGAAATAAAAGTTGATTTCTATTTGTAACAAATGTCAACCGTGCTTCTAATGAAAGAGAAATCAATACACTTGTTTCTTTAACTTTCCGTAATTCAGTTGTCTTTTACTTAAAGTGGAGGATGCAAGCATTGTCAGCTCCACCTGGCCTTCACCCAGAGCGACTGGGGAGTCCAGAACCAGGGGCCACACTTTAAGAATAAGGGGGTAAGCCATTTAGGACTGAGATGAGGAAAAACCTTTTCACCCAGAGAGTTGTCAATCTGTGCAATTCTCTGCCACAGAGGCAGTGGAGGCCAATTCACTGGATGCTTTCAAGAGAGAGTTAGATTTAACTCTTAGGGCTAACAGAATCAAGGGATATGGGGAGAAAGCAGGAACGGGGATACTGATTTTAGATGATCAGCCATGATCATATTGAATGGCGGTGCTGGCTCGATGTGCCGAATGGCCTACTCCTGCACCTATTTTCGATGTTTCTGTTTCTATGACTGATAGAAATGCATGCTCCATTCTTGAAGGTACCTCATGCGGGATTTGAAATCCCCGTCAAGTCATAACGTGCCAATAAAGATGCTCTGCTTTCTTTCCATAGATTATCTGCCCTAGTTTAGTTTAGTGATACAGCACGGAAACAGGTCCTTTGGCCCACCGAGTCCGCACCGGCCAGCAATCCCCGCACACAAACACTATCCCACACACACTAGTGACAATTTACATTTGTACCAAGCCACTCAACCTACAACCTGTACGTCTTTGGAGAGTAGGAGGAAACCGAAGATTTCGGAGAAAACCAATGCAGGTCACGGGGAGAACGTATAAACTCCGTACAGACAGCACCGGTCACCAGGAAAGAACCCAGGTCTCTGGCACTGTGAGGCAGCGAATATACCGCTGTGCCACCGTGCCACAAAGGTATCTCGTGCGAGATTTGAAAGCCCAGTCAAGTCATAATGAACCAATAAAGATGCTCTGCTTTCTTTCCATAGATTATCTGTTTAGTTTACTTGAGAGATACAGCGCGGAAACAGACCCTTCGGCCCACCGAGTCCGCACCGACCCAAGCACACTAACACTATCCTGCACACAGTTCTTCAGACTGAGAGTCAGGTGAGTGAGAAACTAGAGGTATGGAAAGATACAGACCAAACCCAAGAACAGAATGATCTGTTCGGTACCTTTTCTCACCTCTAGTTTTCCTAATAACATGGAAACATTTGAACCATTGAAACGAAGATGGACACAAAATACTGGAGTAACTCGGCGGGCAGGCAGCATCTCTGGATAGAAGGATTGGGTGATGTTTTGGGTTGAGACCCTTCAACCATTGAACCAATTCATTGGTCTGTGAAACAGTGCAGGGCAATGCACCTTCCAGTTTTGTCCAGCATATTGGGGAAATGAGTTATGCTTTACTCTAAAACCTTGGCAACAAAAGTCAATGATCCTCCCCCCCAACAGAAAGGAAACGCAGATGCAGCCGTTACCGCAAAACGTCAATGATCCTGGGAATGCCGAGGCGACAGGGTGAGAGAGAGGGATTGAGAAAGCATGAGAGAGCGAGAGAGACGAGATGGCGAGCGGGGGAGAGAGAGCGCGAGAGAGAGAGAGGGAAGGAGAGAGTGAAAGACAGAGAGACACAACGTGTGACGGTAGGTGAATGACTAACCTGTACACCAAGAAGAAGCTCGCGGTCTGGAGCCCTCAATCATGATGGTGAGTTTTAAGAAATTCTCAATGTGTCATCAATGCATCGATCTACATTCTTCAGTAAATGTAATTGTGTTTTAACCAAGTATTAATGACGCCGCGTTCCTTTGAATAAAATTCTTGGTCATTAATACTTGGTCAAAACACAATTACATTTACTGAGGAATGTGGATCGATGCATTGATGACACATTGTATAACTACTTGTTAACTACTGACTGTTAACATGTGCTAACAGTAGTAGTTAAGAAATTGTTTTTTGTCTGATGGCTGATGCAGTGGTTTTTATCCATGTTCGTTTTTTTTTTTTTAAATCGTATTTAAGGGAAATGTTGTGTTTTTTTAATCTGCATTTAACAACGCCAATTCGTATTTCCATATACGATATAAGGAAAATTAGTGCGGGGCCCCCGTAGGCGCGATGCCCAATTGGGAGCAATAGGTCCAATCGGCTTAAGGCCGGCCCTGAGGAGGTGGCACCATTTCAGTCGACAATGTAGCAGAGGTAGAGTTCGGTATAGGCCCACGGTACTCCTCGAACAAGGATTGTTTGATGTACCCTACAAAGAGGCAGGCATAGCTTGGGCCCATGCACCTGCCCATAGCTTCCCTTGGATTTGGAGCAAATGGGATGAGTCAAAGGAAAGACATAATGATATGTTTCTTCTCAAAAGTAAGTAGTGAAATATGAGTGGGCAACATTTCTGGTCATTCTATGGAATGCCTTTTTCAATTGGTTCAAAAGGATCTTCTCTGTTCCAAATTATTCTGCAATAAGTTGTTCTAATCAAGTACACTGTGGATGCAGATGCAATAATGTATGAATGGGAAATGGATGATTGTAAGTCTGAACAGAGAGGGGAATGGGACATCTCTGTCTTTTGCTGTTTGGATGTAATGTCTCTAAATATTGTAATGAAGATTTTTCATTGTATCTGTACCTCATTGTACTTGTGTTTATCAAAATAAAACTTGACCTGACTTGAGGACCCTATATACTTTGAGGAGCTTCTAAATTCCCTTTGCTCATCATTTGCTAAAGTAGTCAGTAATAACAACAAACCCATGGAATGGGTCAACAAACCCATTACCACATGGAATGACAGAGGCAAATGGCAAAAAAGCTAACAATTATACAAGGGCAACAGAAATATTAAGAAGTGGGAGGAAGGTATTGTGGAACATATAGACTGGCATGGAGCTATAGAACTCTCTGATTTGTGTTTATGTTCTTGACTGTAAAGGACCGTAAATGGATAGTGCCTGACAATTGGGAACGGAGATTGCAATGAGTAACCAACCCATGCTTGTTGACTGAAGTGCGAGCCACAGTTCACTTTGTAATGTCTGGTCCTTTACGTGATCCCATTGTATCACAGTAGCTCTCTACCAGGCACTAGTTCCACACCCCAGCCCACAATGGAACCTGCCTAGGAATGTGACCAACATCACTTCCATGTGTTAATCCAAATAGCATTCTTTATTGGTACCCTCACTGCAACAGAAAGAAGGTATGCAGGCAGATAAAAGAGATTTGGTGGTTTCTAGATCCCTGTGGAATCAATGGACTGGAAAAAGCAATGTGAACAATGACAAACCAAAGATTGATCATATTATAAAGGTATATTCAAATTTATTGCATTTTGTAATACATTCAAATATATTAGAACATGGATCATCTGTGACCAAGTACATATAAAATCGGTAAAGAAATAAAATTACATACCATTTTGGTTTGCTTACAATACAATAGATGACAAATAATGGGGTTCAGTTTCCTTTGTTCCACCACTTTTTTTAGAAATTAAATCTCAGTTTTCAATGAGCTAGGCTGGCAAAATGAATTTAGCATTGTTTGCCTCCATAATACTTATTATTACTGAATAAAATAACTCACAAAACATAAGCAATACAATCCTTTCAAGTATCAGAATATAAATATTAAAGTTCTAAATAAATATTAAACATGACTGCCAAGTCACTTTTATTTCTATAGCACATTTATAAAACAACTCTCGTTGACCAAAGTGCTTAACACTGGTGGAGGTATTAACGTTATACAACAGTGGTTCATAGATTAAGTACATACATAAATACATACATATAGCCCTCCCTCAGAGGACGTCAAGAAAGGCTTGAGAGTGAAGATGAGATTTAAGTCTCGACTGAAAAGAGTCGATGGAGGGGGCAGTTCTGATGGGAAGAGGGATGCTGTTCCACAATCTAGGAGCTGTAACAGCAAAGGCGCGGTCGCCCCTGACCTTATGCCTAGACCGCGTGATGTTCAGTAACCCGAAGTCGGACGATCTGAGGGAACTGGAGGTGGTGTGGTGGGTAAGCAGACTTTTGATGTAGGTGGGAGCAAGCCCGTTAAGGGCTTTGTAAACATAAAGAAGGATCTTGAAATTTATTTGGAACTGCGCAGGGAGCCAGTGGAGAGAGGCCAGAATCGGGGTGATGTGTCCCTTTCTCGGGTGCCCGTCAGGAGTCTCGCTGCGGCGTTTTGGACCTGTTGCAGGCGGGACAGGGAAGATTGGCTGATGCCAGTGTAAAGGGAGTTGCAGTAATCGAGACGGGAGGAGATAAATGTGTGGATGATCTTTTCGAGTCACAAACACGTCACAATGAAAAAATAAAAGTACAATAAAAAATGATAAATATGTAAAGGAATAATACAGGATTATTCACAGTTTAAGAATAAGGGTAGGCCATTTAGGACTGAGATGAGGAAAAACGTTTTCACCCAGAGAGTTGTGAATCTGTGGAATTCTCTGCAACAGAAGGCAGTGGAGGCCAATTCACTGGATGTTTTCAAGAGAGAGTTAAATTTAGCTCTTAGGGCTAAGGGAATCAAGTGATATAGGGTAAAAGCTGGATTGGGGTACTGATTTTGGATGAAAAGCCATGATCATATTGAATAGCGGTGCTGGCTCGAAGGGATGAATGGCCTACTCTTGCACCTATTTTCTATGTTTCTATGTTTCTATTCAAACAGTTATGCTGTAAACAAGATTTGTATTCGTTTTTCAACACAACACTAAAGTAAAACACTGATAATTTGGTATCCAAGTTTTCAGATCTCCTGATGATCCAACTTCAGGGTCACTCATCGTTACACTAAACCTGGTTATCCATTTGAAACAGATGAGCTGAACTCACCAGAACTCTGTTTCTCACATTAAACTTATTATATTCACTGGAAAATGTGTTATGCGACAATGTCACATGTTCAAAATAAAATGTGAAATAAAATTGTGTTGGGTTATTAGTAGGGGTAACGTCGTAATAATTCAGAAAATCTGTGGGTCCACCCCACCAATATCCCAAGGATGTCAGATTATCAGTTTTTAATTTATGTCGTACAAGTAGGCTACACGGCGAGGCATTTTAAATTATATTCTGGTTTGTTGTTTGATTTTAAACTAGTGAAGACCCAATAAATCGCCTCTTGCAAAGATGCTCGAATTAGATTATTTGACACAGCTTGATAAGTCGAGGAATTTAACATCCCAACAGTGAATTGATTCTTTGTATTGCAAAGACACGTTGCTCACTTGTGTTGAAGATGAACTGAGATGATTTCGAGAAGAAGTAAATATATCCTGCAAAACATATAAAAGATAACATTCAACTGAGCTCACACAATCAGTTTCAAACAATGTTCTCCAGATATGTATTTTTATTTCTGCATTCACATTTATAACAGTTTTTAGCAAAACACATTTTGGTCCTGATGCATCTTAGAAAATCTGTATAAGTTATGAAAGATACTAACTGAAAAGACTAGTATGAGGTGTCTCTGTGTGATGTGCTTGGACCTTTGGTGTTGAAAGAAATATGGTTTCAAATTTGCATTATAACTTTGTTTTAGAATGTGCAATGCTTGAATTTGAAGATGACATCAAAGTAGGAGGGGCAATAAAATCAGCAGAGATTAATCAGAAATGGCGAGTAAATGTGGAGGGTTTCACCTGAGCCATGATGTTAAGAAACACCAAAGAAGTGACTTGAATGGCTATTTGGTTAAGAAAGAACTGCAGATGCTGGAAAAATCGAAGGTAGACAAAAATGCTGGAGAAACTCAGCGGGTGCTATTTGGATCATTTTTCTCGGAAACTGTCACCTATCCATATTGTCCCAAGATGCTGCCTGACCCGCTGAGTTACACCAGCACTTTGTGCCTTTTTTGTAAACCAGAAACTGCAGTTCCTTGTATCTACCTATATGAATATATGACATGTTTGCCCATAAATCAGAATCCAATTGCACTGACCCCAATACTGCTCTGCTTAAGTCACATCACTGTATAGACCAGGGGTTAATCTGGAACTTTAATGATCATCAGATTAATTAAGTGATGTTGAAGAAGCTGAGTGCAATGTTTCTTTAACTAAAAATATTGATCTGTGAACATTTGAATTAAATGTAGATGTAGGTGCCTGGTCCATCATTTAACCACTTTGACAGGTGTAGATTTTCATTGCAGAGGTGGTCAAATGCAGCTTTTGTAACTGAAATTTAAAAAAAACACTAACACTTCAAAATCTCAATGAATGAAAAAAATATTTGTGTCTAAATTTACCATGATGTTCAACTGCTGCATCCAGCTTGGAAGGGACTCCTGGCCAGTCATCCACCATCCGTCGTGGGTAACCTTCATCCATGCTCTGTTTCACTTCATCATAGCTAAAAGACAAAAAGATAAGTGAAGGGATGCACTATCAACCGAAACATCTAGAAACTGGACTCTACATAATCTTGAAAAACAAAAATCACAGAATTGACCAAAAAATATTTAAAACATTGTACAGGACATTTACAACTAAAAACAATTGTTGGAAAGGGATCCGTGCCGTCCCCTATGGAATTTCCTCACTCAGTGCTTATTTCTCCTTTCACTTTACTTTGTAGGAACCAAAGAGGATGCTGATCTTTAAGGGCACACGCTCTATCTACACAGCAGCATTACCATCTTCAGCTGCCTTGGAAGAAATGGAGGTGTGCCAGGAAGGGGGAGAGGATGGGGGTAAGGAGAGGCAAGAGGCTAGCTAGGTCCAGTATGAATATCTTAACAAGAAATGGTTGCAGTAGACCCCTCCCCAAGTGATAAGATGCCTGGGATGGAGTCAAACCAAAATAAATGTCAAGTCTTCCCAAGAATTGTCCGGGTGAGATCCTCATTTTATGCAGAGCTCTCAATTCTTCAGCTGAGGTATCATTCAGGATGAAATAGTGACTTTGGCGTAAGCCACTTAATGGGTTACAATCAGTGGCGGTTGGCAGATACAGCACAATGCGAGATAACTTCACCTCTGGGTTCTCTCACATTATCCTTGATACTTGTTGGTGTTAACATTTGAAATATGAGGAAGGTCACCTGGCGTGCGCTGCGAACTATATCTTTGCAGGAGGTTTCATCTCTTTTTCAGGAATCCCTTATAGCTCACCCAGAAATAATCACAGTGATCTATTTTAGGCAACCAAATTTTATGTAGTTTGAGCTACATAACAGGTGTGTAACAATAGTAACAATAGCCAAAAACAGGTGCCAGGTAATGCTACATTCAGGCTAAAGTATTTGCATACATGTTTTTTTGTACAACAAGCCATTACCTCCAGTACTGGCCTCTTGCAAAGAATAATGTCTTTGAAGTCTTCTCAATATGAACAGTGGCATCTATTTTCCTGATGTATTTTGGAATACCAAATTTGTAGATGGACTTTGGATATCCCGGCATGATGTTGTAGCCTTCGATGGCCCAGTATTTCATTCCTATTGGATTACAGGACACATGTTGGTATCTGCATTTCAGCTAAAGTTTTCCCCTTTAAATAACTCCTCCAGAGGGCAGCTTCTCATTAGGATGTAAGACAGTCACCAATTCCCAAGGTTCCCCTGACTGTGTGCTCTCTCGCTGATGGCTTTTTGCAAATCAGGCAATTCTGCAAAAGTACTTATGATGGCTCTGTCTATTGAGAGTTCACTGCCCTTAACACTGTCCTTAGTAAGGAAAAGAAACAGGGCTCACCTTTAATAACAATGAGTAAACCATTTTTCTGATTTTCGTACGCAGCATGAATCCTGGCAGGAAGCATTGGCCAAAATGATTTAATTAAAACAAGCTCACTATTAGATTGATGTGAATAACTCCTCCAGAAAAACCTAGTAAAATAACAAAAAATGATCAGAATGTGTAAGTAGCCCAAATGAGAAATACACCATTGGCATGTTCCTCCATATATCTTATACTTGACTGTCTATTTAACACAACATTGACAAATAATTTCAAATAATATATTATTTTAAGTACTTAACATACTGATATTAAAACTGGTAAGTGATGCATTCCATAAATGAATATAATTTCTACAATACAAAATCAAATACAGTTAAAAAACATTTCCCTGGGTGCAGAGGTCTCTCAGAAGTTGTCAGGTTATAGAAGCCTGTCATTTCCCCCTGTCCCCATTCACTGCTCCAGAATAATAAAGCTGGACTGGTTTTCATTGCTTCTTCTGTTGAGCATTAGAAGAACTGGAACAGAAGCGGCCCACCAACCTTCTTTACCCTGATTTGAATCAGCACTACTTCTACAAAATAGTTATTGACTAGTCTAACTAGTTACTGACTCAAGATATGAGGTGGAGTACACACCCCAATCAGCATCAATGGTACCAAAGTGGAAATGGTCAACAGCTTCAAGTTCCTATGTATAAATGTCACTGACAATTTGTCCTGGATCAACCACCCACATTGAAGCTACGGTCAAGAAAGCACACCAATGCTTTTATTCCCCAGATGACAAAGAAAGTTCATGGACCCTTCCCAGATTCTACAGTTGCACCTTAGAAATGTATCACAGCTAGATTTGGCAACAACTCTGCCCCAAACGGCAAGAAATTAAAGACAGTCGTGGATGTAGCCCAGTCCATCGCACAGATCAGCCTCCCCACTTCGACTTCACCTACATTTCACACTGCCTTGAGAAAGCAGTCAACATAGTCAAGATTCCTTTTCACCCCATCATTCCCTCTACCCCCCTCTCCCGTCAGGCAGAAGATACATAAGTCTGAAAGCATATACCACTAGATTCAGGAACAGCTTCTTCCTCATTTTCATCAGACTACTGAACAGATCTTGTATAAGGCAGGGTGCAGTCCTGAACTTCCAACCTACCTCATTGTGGACCTTTGACATCCTGTCTATAACTGTAATGCTGTAACAGTATATTCTACACTCTGGTATCTTTCTCTTTGCACTGCCTGTTATACTCAAGTATGATTTGATATTTCTATAGTATGATTTATATATATATTATATATTTATATATATATATATATATATATATATATATATATATATATATATATATATATATATATATATATATATATATATATAATACTGTATATATAATATATATAATCATATCATACACGAGTACAACAGGCAGTGCAAAGAGTAAAATGCCATATATATATTGTTATTGCTATATATAAATCATATATATTATGATTTGACCAGATACTACACAAACAAATCTTTTCACTGTATCTTTACATGAGACAATAATCGAGCAAAACCAAACTCTGATGGGAGCAGTAACTTGACTTGTTGTGCACAGTAGACAACAATGCATTTACCATTCAATAATGTAAGGCTAACAATTGAGTAAAATATCTCTGCTAAAACATTTACAAAATGAAACTATATTAATGTTATTAAAAGCACTGTTCTCAGATATTTTGCAAATTTCATACCGGTCCTTAAAATATAATGTTTCTCCACGAAGACCAGCAACAGCATCAAAATACAAGTAAGGATCACAGACATCAGGCGTTTCTGCTGGTGGTGGATGCACCTCATTTGATGAACCTTGTGAAAAGTAAATAAACATATTGTAAACAATGTGGAATATTCAGGTACAGCAGGCAGTGAAGAAAGCAAATGGCATGTTGGCCTTCATAGAGAGAGGTTTTGAGTATAGGAGCAAGGAGGTCCTACTGCAGTCATACAGGGCCCAGGTGAGACCACACCTGGAGTATTGTGTGCTGTTTTGGTCTCCTAGTTTGAGGAAGGACATTCTTGCTATTGAGGGAGTGCAGCGTATGCTCACCAGGATAATTCCCAGGATGGGGTCAAGGAAAGAGCTTTCATGTTGCGGCCCTGTTTCCACCAATCTTTCCACCACCATGGACAAGAAGCACAAGAAGCGACAAGACAGACACCATTGAATGCAAATGCCGAGAAGTGTGTTCAGCTCTGGCTGAACAACTTGTAATCTTGTGTGTGGACTCGATAAGAAGAAGAATTCCCGGTATGGTGGGACTAACATATGATGAAAGAATTGATCAACTGGGCTTATAGAATTCTTAAGGGATTGGACATGCTAGATGCAGAAAAAATGTTGCCAATGTTGGGGAAGTCCAGAACCAGGAGTCACAGTATAAGAATAAGCGGTAGGCCATTTAGGACTGAGATGAGGAAAACATTTTCACCCAGAGAGTTGTGAATCTGTGGAATTCTCTGCCACAGAAGGCAGTGGAGGCCAATTCACTAGATGTATTCAAGAGGGAGTTCAATATAGCTCTTAGGGCTAATGGAATCAAGGGATATGGGGAAAAAGCTGGAACAGGGTACTGATTCTGGATGATCAGCCAATATCATATTGAATGTCGGTGCAGGCTCGAAGGGCCGAATGGCCTATTACTGCATCTATTTTCTATGTTTCTATTTAATGCTATTGTAGCACACACAGACTATGATAGATTTTACAACACAGACCCATTCTAATTTTTTGCATTAGTTGTACAAGATTTTCTGGAGATCAATAATACTATAAACGTTGATTCTTTTTATTCTATTCATTCATCAGGATGCGGCTGTTGCTAAAAAGGCCTCCAGGAAAAGGTGGTGGTGACTTGTCTCTACAATCATTCATGTGGTTGTGGTAAACTTGAGTTTAAGCTAACACTACATTCTTAGGGCTGTCCTACTTGGGCAACCTAATTGGCGAGTTTAGAAGAGCTTAGGAGAGTTTGAAAAAATGTCATGTTGAAGACCTCCTTCAACTATGTAGAAGACCTCCTTTGACTATGCTGAAAACCAGCTTCGACTAGCTACGACTGACTTCGGGAAAATTGAACACCGAATAGTGGAGAGTGAAGACGACCTCCTTCAATCTCCTACGACCTCCCTTCGACCTCCCTTTGACTATGATGAAGACTACCTATGACTAGCTTCGACCACCTTCGACTACCTTCGACTACCCATGACTAACATGCCGACCTACTACGACCTACTAGGACCTACTACGACTAAAGCTACGAGTAAAAAAAGTATCAATTTTTCCTATGGCGACCTTTATTTACTCGTGGACATTTTTAAAAAATTTTAAAAAGCGCCGCGACCTAGCTGAGGCCTCAAGTACTCGGAGACCACTCTCGAGCATGAAGGAGAGCTACGAAGACCTCCTACGACCTCGTGGCGACCATGCTGCGAGTATGGGTCGAGGGCAAACTCGCCAGAAACCGCGGTAGAGGTGGCCCAAGTGGGACAGGCTCTTTAATGAGATGGGAGGAAATAAAAGTAGTAGATTGCTACATGATTCTCAAACTAATCCTACATCTACTATGTGAAAAATGAAAATTTAGTAATGGATTATGGATGGAAATGCTGCCGTTCTACAGATGCTTCCATAGTCTTCTGCAGGATAATGAGGATATATTGCTGTACTAAAAATTTCAATGAATGAAGTTGAGCCCAGAAAATTTAACTTAGCTATCTGTAATGGATTGTATGTATAGCAAGGAACTGCAGATGCTCATTTACACTAAAGATAGACACAAAAAGCTAGAGTAAATCAGCGGGTCAGGCAGCATCTCTGGTGACGTTCGGGTCGAGACCCTTCTTCACATTGGAAAGAAAGTGTGCAACATACATTCTGGTGTACAACTAGTTAAAAATAAGTCTTAAAGAAGTCTGCCCCTCATGATAAAGTTATTATTAAATGGGAAACAATAGTCAACAGCTTATGTAGTACTGAATAACATCATTAAATCAAGGAAGTAAAATTGTAAAACACAGTGGTTTATTGCTACCAATCTTGATTAACTGAATTAATGGACATTTGGGCTTATACAAGTACCCATGCCATCATCTCTTGGCCATTTGAGATACTTCTCCTTTATTACAAGAGTGTGCATGATTGTGTCCTTCTACTTAACAACACAATTAACTTTGATGTCCACAATTACAAAGCCCACTCATCACCTGGTCAGTTCAATAAACTGTAGATATTTCTTCCTGACCTCCGTTAAGCACTCTACGTAGCTGATAAAGGTACAAACATTGAAACTTCCAAATGTTCTAATTTGCATTTAATTCAAAGGCCCAATAGATAAAGGTGAGACACAACACATTCAAACTTTTAAATGTTATTTTATGGCAATTTTTTGTATTCTGGACAAACAACTATCAAAGCATATTCATTACATAAATTGTTTGCATCGCGCTATTATACTACACTGGCAGTGTACCAGAAGCTTTTCACTGTACCTCGGTACACGTGACAATAAACAAAACTAAACAGTGCTTAAACTATCTGCATCATCACTGATTACTAAGGCAGGAATAGTTCAGCATTTATTTGATACTTAAACTTACCATATAGAGCTTGGATTCCATTAACGTCATCACGTGAGAGACGGAATTCTTTCATCGGTGTGTATACGTACATCGGGTACATCAATGCACCAGGATCTTGAGAGTGAGCCAGTCCCAATGCATGGCCAAATTCATGGGCAGCCACAATAAAAAGATTGTACCCTAAGATAAAAGGATTACAAGATGGCAAATTTAAAACCCTCTCTGATGGATATTTTAAATGATTATCAACCAATGTCCAAACAATGAAGTATTAACAGCATGGAATATAGCAGTAATAAGTTTCATAGAATCTTTATTGTTTTCCTCAGACATGCTGAAAATTTGTATTAGTACATTTTATCTGTTAATGTGTTGAATTAGTATGTTCATGGTGAGGAGCTTTAACAACTTACAATCTAATTATATTTCTGAGTGATGATGAATAAAATGATTCTTTGTAATTAAATCACCACCAGAAAAAAAAAGATTTTACATCAAGAAATCCAAGGAAAATATTTTTTTTATGATTAATGTTGCTAGCTAACAACTTAACCTCACTTTTACAGAAAAAAACCTTATTGGTCAAAGCCCATTTTTACCAATGATTATTATGTTAATAATATTAGTCAATTGTTTTACCATTTGATCCCATTGTCCATGCTTCATCTTCATCAAAGTGAGTGTCCCCTCCAATACCGTCACCTGGAGGAAAAGCATGGGCCAGTATGCTATTTGGTCCATCAAATGGATAATTGTCTCCATGTCCTGGAAATAATGAAAAAAATGCGTCAAAAAACTATTTTGGAAGCTGTGAATGGCTTACTGTATGCAAAATGTTATAAATGATGACAAACTAATAAAAATAATAATAACTTCTCCCATAATCTCCCCACCAATCACACAAGGATATTTTTTAATGACATGAAAATCCTCACACCCATAGGAAGTGAGACCTCTTGACCATGCTGTGCATGATCTACAGGAACCATCAGAGCATCTCACTGGAGATCTCAATCTTAAGGTCACTGCAATATTTAGTAACATAAAACTCTTTTTGTGTGTGTGGAGGGTTGTGAATATTAATATGAATATGAGTCTATTAATCCAGAAAGTCCAATACTAAAGGGCCTGTCCCACTTAGGTGATTTTTTGGGCGACTACTGGCGACTTCCGCAAAATGTTCAACATGTTGAAAAAATTTCGGCGAGAGTGGCGACAATTTTTGCTGTCAGGTTGTCATAGGTTGTCGTAGGTGCTGTCGTCGGTGCTCTCGTCGATTGTCGCCAGGTGTCGTAGGTGAATACCATTAAAACTAGTCCCTGGCAGTCGCATAAAGAGTCGCCTGTGGGACAGGCCCTTTATGGAGTCACAGGGGACATTTCTGCTATTCTGAAAACTGCTGTTATCAAGCCTCTCTTAAAAAAGAAGAACTTAGACACTTCACTACTGAACAATTACAGACCAATATCAAACCCATTTTTCAGTAAAATCATTGAAAAAGCTGTTTTTAAGCAGCTGAACAATTTCATGTTAATGAACAGCTGTTTTGATGTCTTCCAGTCAGGATTTAGACCACATCACAGCACCGAGAAGGCTCTTGTTAAGGTCTTCAATGACATTCACTTAAACACAGACAATGGCAAAATTTCAGTCTTAGTATTACTAGATCTCAGTGCTGCATTCGACACTGTCGATCACAACATATTGCTAGATCGTCTGGAAAACTGGGTGGGACTTTCGGGCACAGCATTAAAATGGTTTAAATCCTACTTGAAGGACAGGGACTACTTTGTGTCTATAGGTAATTACACATCTGAGCGTGCAAAAATTACATGTGGAGTTCCCCAGGGCTCCATTCTGGGGCCTCTTCTGTTTAACATCTACATGCTTCCACTGGCTCAGATCATGAAAAACATCAAAATATGTTACCATAGTTATGCAGACGACACACAAATCTACATAACAATATCACCAGGAGACTATAGTCCAATACAAACACTGAGTAGATGCATTGAGCAAATCAACGATTGGATGAACCAGAATTTTCTCCAATTAAACAAAGAAAAAACTGAAATAATTTTTTTTGGAGCCAAGGAAGAACGATTAAAAGTTAGCACACAGCTTCAAATGGTAATGCTAAAAACAACAAACCAAGCCAGAAACTTAGGAGTAGTCATGGACTCAGACCTGAACTTCAACAGCCACATAAAAACAGTCACAAAGTCAGCCTACTATCACCTGAGGAATATATCAAGGATTAAGGGACTTATGTCTCAGCAGGATTTGGAAAAACTTGTCCATGCATTTATCTTCAGCAGGCTCGACTACTGTAACAGTATCTTTACAGGTCTCCCTAAAAAGTCGATCAGACAGCTGCAGTTAATTCAGAACGTTGCTGCTCGAGTCCTCACTAAGACCAAAAAAGTAGATCGCATTACTCCAGTTCTGAGGTCTTTACACTGGCTTCCTGTCTGTCAAAGAATTGATTTCAAAATACTACTGTTGGTTTACAAAGCACTGAATGGTTTAGGGCCAAAATACATTTCTGATCTTCTGCTTAGCTACGAACCACCCATACCTCTCAGATCGTCTGGGACAGGTCTGCTCTGTGTCCCCAGAGTCAGAACTAAACATGAAGAGGCAGCATTTAGTTTTTATGCACCACATATCTGGAACAAACTCCCAGAAAACTGCAGGTCTGCTGCAACTCTCAGCTCTTTTAAATCTAGACTGAAGACTTTTCTGTTTGCTGCTGCCTTTCAGTAACCAATACAATTTATTAATTACCTATACTGCACTGTAACTTCTATTCCTGGTTTTATTCTATTTTAAATATTTTATTTGATTGCTTTTAATTTTGTAATTATTATCTGAATAATCTAATAATCATTTTATATCTAAATGTCATTTTATATGTGTTTCTTTCAAATGCTTTAAATGTTTTATGTAAAGCACTTTGAATTACCTTGTGGTTGAAAGGTGCTATACAAATAAACTTGTAACTAAGATATATACATCATTATTTAAAGCAAATTTTCCCCCATTACTGAACAAACTACATAAGAATATTCAATACTGGAAAACACTTCCTATCTCAATGGTTGGCAAAATTAATGCCATAAAAATGATTTTTTTACCGCAAATATTATACCTTTTTCAGACAATTCCGATATATCTGTCAAAAAACTTTTTTTTTAAATTGGACTCCATTGTTAATGATTTTATCTGGGATTATAAGAATCATAGGATAAACAAAAGACATTTGTGTAAATCAAAAATAAATGGAGGCTTGGTTTTACCCAACTTTCTGTTCTATTTTTGGGCAGTTAATATTAAAAATATGAATTTCTGGTTGGAAGAAATAGATCAACAACCAGATTGGTTAAAAATGGAAAAGGAAGATTGTTTACCTTTTGATATCGGCTCGATATTATTTGCTACGTCTAAATTAAACAAAAAAATTTATAGGGAAAACCCTATAATATTTAGTGCTATACGAATTTGGAAACAATTAAAAAAGACATTAAAATTAGATAATTTATCACTTTTTCCAATTGTGAATAACCCTTTGTTTAAGCCCTCATGGTTGGACAGGGGTTTTACACAATGGAAGAATTATGGAATTAAAAATATGGGACAACTTTACAAGGAAGGCACTTTTCTGACATTTCAGGAGTTGCAACAGACTTATGGACTCCGAGGAAATGATTATTTCAGATATCTTCAACTCAGAGATTATGTAAAATCGAATACTCAAAATCTTCGAATTAGAAATTCAGAAATTCTTGACGAATGTTGGAATAAACATCCTAATACAGAAAAATGAATATCTTATATATATAATATCTTACTAGACAGTGACATTCCATCGACGGACTTACACAGACAAACATGGGAAAAATAATTAAATCAAATAATAATGAAAGATACTTGGGAAGAAAGTTTACAACACATACATCAATGTTCATTAAATGCCAGACATTCTTTAATACAATTTAAAGTAATACATAGGTTACATTATTCAAAAACAAAATTACATAAAATCTTTCAACATATCTCACCTATTTGTGATAAATGTCAACATTTAGAAGCTACCTTATCTCATATGTTTGCAAACTGTATAAAAATTAAAAAATTCTGGGTAAATATTTTTAGTATAATATCTAAAGTGACCAGCACACAATTGGACCCGGATCCAAAATTAATAATACTCGGAACATTAGAATTAAATCAAACATTTACAACAACACAAAGAAACTTTATTGATTATAGTATAATAACAGGAAAAAAATTAATTCTAACATTTTGGAAAGGCCCTATGACCCCCACAATCAAAATGTGGATTATAGAAATGACGGAGACCTTAAACGTGGCAAGAATCAGATTTTCCCTGTTGGACAAACAGGAATTATTCGTTGGAACATGGTCTCCCTTTATTGATTATTTAAAGGGTCAGAATGGTTCAGCACAGGAACCTGACTAACACTCGGGCTAAAGAATGGATGAAATGCTATACTCTGAAATGTACGAATATATCTCGAATGAAGTTTTTTATTTTAATAAAATGTTTCCATTCTTCTTTAACTATCTTTCTCTTTTTTTTTTTTTTTTTTTTTTCTTCTCTCTCTTTTCTTTCTTTACTTCATCTATCTTTTTAGTTCTATCTAGTTTTTTTTTAAAAAGGCAAAAGGTATTGGAGACAATGTAATAATAATTGACAATATTATCAATTTAAAAATGTAAGACTGTAATGATGTTAATAGGTTGTGTACTTATCTCCAATAAAAAATATTTTCAAAAAAAATAAAAAAAATAAAAATAAAAATAAAAATACTACTGTTGGTTTACAAAGCACTGAATGGTTTAGGGCCAAAATACATTTCTGATCTTCTGCTTAGCTATGAACCACCCAGACCTCTCAGATCGTCTGGGACAGGTCTGCTCTGTGTCCCCAGAGTCAGAACTGAACATGAAGAGGCAGCATTTAGTTTTTATGCACCACATATCTGGAACAAACTCCCAGAAAACTGCAGGTCTGCTGCAACTCTCAGCTCTTTTAAATCTAGACTAAAGACTTTTCTGTTTGCCGCTGCCTTTCAGTAACCAATACAATTTATTAATTACCTATACTGCACTGTAACTTCTATTCCTCGTTTTATTCTATTTTAAATATTTAATTTGATTGCTTTTAATTTTGTAATTATTATCTGAATAATCTAATAATCATTTTATATCTAAATGTCATTTTATATGTGTTTCTTTCAAATGCTTTAAATGTTTTATGTAAAGCACTTTGAATTACCTTGTGGTTGAAAGGTGCTATACAAATAAACTTGCCTTGCCTTGACCCTATGGAAATCAATTTTAAAGCCTTTTGTGTCCCTAGAAATAACTGGATGGGGCGTATTTGGATGGTTCTCCTTATTTCTCCCTAAAAATTATGTTGTATATGTTGTATGTTGTACATATGCAACAGATTATATATGAACATAATATACATATTATGACCAAAGCCACGTTAAGAAGGTGATGGCAGGAGTACTGGTGTGAAAGGGTCAGTCGTTGTCTTCCGCTCCCTGGTGCTCAGGTTGCAGAATTAAGTTCTGCTTGTCTGTCTCCTGTCTTGTTGCACAGTCACCAGCTTCTCTCTGGTGCACCACAGCTGAACTTCATACATAATCATGAGAGGTACCAACAGCCCATTGACAATTTAGCACAGTTGGTTTGAGGAGAAATGAGAAACACTGGTTCCATTTTAGTCTTATTTTAAGCTAATGGACAAACTGTAACATTGCAAGAGACATTTGCTTCCTTAGCCCCAGTCTGTAATTGAATATAGAATCCTACAGGTCAGTATTTCTGGAGTGCGGAACCCATCTCATCTTTAAAATACAGAGTAAATGGGAAATTTGTACCACCAAATAAATAATCAGATATATATTTTAATTTATTGATGTATAGAATTAGGACACTACCTGAAATGAGGAGATAATTAGGAGCCAATTCCATTAGTGAGTCTGGAGTCACATACAAATCAGACTAGGTAAGGACACCAAAATTCATTCCCTAAAGAGCATTCATGAACATTGTATTTTTCCAACAAGCAGTAGTTTCATGGATACTATTTCTAAGACAAGCTTTTTAAAAGTTTCACATTAATTGCAATGTAGTGATTCAATTTCTCGAACTGACATGATGAGATTTAAAGTTACATCTCAAGACCAATGGCCCAGAATGGGGTAATCTACCTAGAGACATAAGTTTAAATCTATTAGTTTATGAATCAACCACTATTTACCACATATTATAAATAATAATAATGTCTGTGTTTCCTTCCACTATCATGATTATGAACAATCTACGACTTCAAATATTCATTGGATCATGATACCTTTTTGAAGCATTTTAATTAGTTGCTTTGCTTGTGCATATTGTATTTCCTCAAAAAGTTATATTAGTTGGGGCGGCACAATGGCGTAGCGGCAGAGTTGCTGCCTTACAGTGCTTTAGACCCGGGATCGATCCTGCCTTCGAATGCTGTCCCTACAAAGTTTGTACTTTCTCCCCATGACCACGTGGGTTTTCTCCTGGTGCTTCTGTTTCCTCCCACACTCCAAAAATGTACAGGTGTTTGTGTTAATTTGCTCAGGTAAAATTGTAAATTTTCCCCAGTGTGTAGGATAGTATTAGTATACGGTGATCGTTGGTCAGCAAGGGCTGAAGGCCCTGTTTCCTTGCTGTATCTCTAAAGACTAAGGTATTAAAAGTAAAGTCTAAAGGACTTTGGACATCAACATTTATTCTAAAAAGCAACAACTTAAATAAATCTGTTCATACCTCTAGCCGCAAATGAGATCATGATATCAGCTTGTCCCTTATTGATTCTGCTGAATTCCAAAGGCGTGACGTCACTCCAAACCTTCAAAGCTTTCTCTATTGCCATGTGCACCTTAGCAGGTGAAAGATCCGACGTATAGTTTAGAATTCTTTAATAAAGAAAGCACAAAGTAAGAATTTGTACTGAATACAATTGATCAAACCTTGCTGGAGTAGGACTTTTCTCAGCGTATAGTATGCCACCAGCTAAACTCATCCTGTTCTCTTCAACAAAGATTTCTTGTGCCACAAATTGTTGGAACCATAAGATGGGTTTGACAAATAGAGTATCTTAAGCCATAGGGAATATAAGGATATAAAATCTATATTCTTCAACAACATGATTGAAAGATTGAAAAACAAACAGAAATAAAAGAGAAGGAGCATTAAATTGAATAATTAAACAAGCTCAAACAGGGGAAAGATGTTGAATTATATTGTTTAAATGATTGAATTACGGAGATGGAAAAAGATGTGATTTTTTTTTAAAATATCTGGATATAACATAAATTGCCATGAATAAAACTTCCAGGATGCCGCCTGATCCTTTAAGTTACTCCAGCACTTTGTGTCTATCTTCGCTATATGCCAACATCTGCAATTCCTTTCTACACAGTTTTAAAAAGTCCCTTTCTAAACATATTGAATGGCATTGGATTATTAACTATTTTGCCATTTGTAGATTATCTAAACATAATTACAAGCTCAATTATCTATAGCAAGCTCAATATTCAACTGGTACATTAATTCACAAGTTCTTTAAAATTACAAGCAGACTTAAAGGGCTGTCTCACTGTGCGAGTTGACCCACGAGTGACCCCGAGTGAAAGACTCGTGGTTGCGTACGATACTACAAGTTTATGATCCCGAGTTTAACCGAGTTCCCACGGGTATGTCTAAGTTTCCCGTTTACTTCTCATTTCTACGATGTTCCAAGTTCGTCTCCCGAGTGTACCAAGTTCCTTTCCCGTTAATCTTGAGGCAACAATGTATATCGAAGTGTTTAAAAATCATCACATGTTAAAAAAACTGAGTGGTGATGGGTGGTGTAAAAGATTGTGATTATGGTCATGTTAAGAATTAAAAGTCATAAAATCAATGTGTGAAATGTGATTCTTATTTTTCAAAGTCTCTCATAGGAAACAATGAGCGTATAGAGCCCAGGGACAGGGGGAGAAAGGGACGTACACTCACAAAGACAGAGTCTCTCAGCCTGTGTGAGAGGGAGGGAGGGAGAGAGAGACACACACACACAAGGTGGATGTCAAATCTCACCTGCCTGTTTCAGTGACAGGCACCCGCAGCCAGTGAATGAAGCCACCCCCATCTGTCTCCCCTCCTCTCCTCTCCCTCCACTCTCCACCCTCTCTCCTCCACCCCACCCCCCTCACCCCCCCTCCCCCAATTTGGAAATGTCATCCCATCACCCATTCCTTCTCTCCAGAGATGCTGCCTGCCCTCTGAGTTAAAGAGTTCCCACTTGCAGCAGCAAAACAGGCCAGTAAACACAATACTCATAGATAATATACTAAACAAAGAAAATATATATTAAAAAATCCAGTATTATTGCAAAAATCCCAAAGTCCTTAGTGCAAACAAGGCAGTTTGTAGTTCATAGTTTAGTTAGCATTTGTTGCGTTCAAAAGCCCGATGGTTGTTGGGAAGAAGCTGTTCTTGAACCTGGAGGTCATGGTTTTCAGATTCTTATACCTTCTGCTCAGCAGGAATGAAATGAGAGCATGGCCAGGGTAGTGTGGGTCCATGACAATGCTGGCTGCCTTTTTGAGGCAGCACCTCCTATAGAACCCTTTGATTCAGTAAAGTTCAGTAAAGAGATCGGGAATCTGGCATCATGGCTTGACAATAAAACCCAGCCTTTAACATCCGCATAATGAAAGAGTTGGTGTTGTCCTACGGAACAGGGGTGCAGGAGAGGTGAACACAACCCTGTCTTCTTCAACAGCACTGGTAGAGATGGCTTCTGGACGTGACTGGCAAACCTCAGATTAGGCTGCCATGAAGTGTCATAAAATGTTCTCACGCTGTTCCTCAATACTGGTTTGTCTTAAGGTTGTGAGCTCAGTCCCAAATACACAAAATTTATATATAAACTTAAAGCAATTTTTTCTTTTCTACCCACTCTGTCACCTTATCAATAACTTACTTAACTTTGTTAAGCAGAATTTGTCTTTAAAAATGTCCCTGATTATTGTTTCTAAAAAGAGTTCCCACGGTAGACTCATGAGTCACAAAGTTAAACGCACGGGCCATTAAGTTCTTACAACGAGTTTAAAATGTTTCAAATTTTAACCTCAAGAGTACATTTTACTCGTGGAAAAGTTCAAACATGTTGAACTTTTTCAAGAGTTAACAAGTTTCACGTGTACCTCCCGTTAGCGCCAAGAGTCGCTAAGTTGCGTCCACGAGTTCTGACGTTCCCGCTACGTTAATTGTACGTGATTACCACGAGTTAAATTTGTTTTAAACTCGGGGTCACTCGTGCGTCAACTCACACGGTGAGACAGACCTTTAAGGGTGTGATGCTGTTTGCACAATGAAAACTGTAAATCAATTTGAATTAATCAAAACATTCTGTAAATTTGCAGTTTAAGACTTCTCAGTTAATCACCTAAATTTCTAAGATGAATGGAGAACCAATACAATAGTATACTGTTATCCTACTAACAGTATTTAGCCCAACCAAACATTGAATTGTTGTTGAGAAGTACTGTGCAGAAGATTACCTGTATGTTAACCTATTCTGTTTCCATTTCAGTTTTCTTGGGAAGTGATTGTATTCAGCAACGTCAGGAACTCCACATCGAGGCTTTTCCATTACTCCCAAAGTTTCAGCATCTAGAGAGCCAGTTACCCTGAGGCCAAAATATTCTTGCATTTTCCTAATCTTCTCTGATAATGAACCTGATGCTCTGTAGGTTTTGGACTTTCCCATGATTCTTGTTGAGTGATCTTCAAGCTTGTAGAATTGGTTCAGGTAAGTCTTCAAAACAAAAGTTTTAGCATTGTTAATGTTGCCTTTACCTATTAGGAAAAATAAAATGATACTAGAAAATGTATTTCACAGCATATTGTTACTTGCATTCTGTACAGTACCTCAGCCAACTGCCAATCCTTCTCATATTTCTCAGCTTCGAAAAGTCGCGGAATAGCAGAGGTACATGTTACATGAACTAAAACAAATAAAACCGGAGACCAAAAATACTTCATCTTTCTCTTCTCAACTGAAGGCTATTCAGGACACTTCTGTTTCCTGGATTTTACTTGTGGCTTTTATACTATGGTTTGTATAGTGCTCTGCTGATTACAGGATGATTCAGAAGTGATTAAGAGCTAACCACAGCTGTATAATGGCTGGTTAAGCTCTGCCAGGATGTCCATTTAAGGACGTGCTTCCATTTCCTTATCCAATATTTGTAAATCTTCCATGTATTTTTGAGAATAAATCAGCCCAGTGGCCATTGAATGTTACATTTGAGTCATTCAAACATTTGTAAAATTTTGTTGTCAAAATGAACTTTCATCACAGCACCAACACAATGTAATTATTTGATAATCAAAACACATCAGGAACTGAAATTGAAATAAAATGGAAAGTACAGGAATTACTCGGTGGAGAGAGAAATTGCGTTAATGTTTCAGGTACATGAGCATTCAGAATTTATCTCAACATTGGTCAATTACTTCCCTTGCATGCCACAGGGAGCTTAATCACATGAAAGTCGGCAACTTCCCCTTTCATAGAAATATAGAAGCATAGAAAAATAGGTGCAGGAGTAGGCCATTCGGCCCTTCGAGCCAGCACCGCCATTCAATATGATCTTGGCTGATCATCTAAAATCAGTACCCCGTTTCTGCTGTTTCCCCATATTCCTTTATTCCTTTAGTCCTAAGAGCTAAATCTAACTCTCTCTTGAAAACATCCAGTCTAACTCTCTCTTGAAAACTTGCTCTTTCAGTGGCCTCAGCCCAGGTTTGTTTTGGAATACCATAGAGTCCTGTGAGTTCGAGATGAGGGTTTCAGGGAAGGGAAGAAACAGGGTGCTGAATTTGGGTCTCAAGATCCAGGAAGAATGTGAATTCTTTTGCATTTGAGCAGAGGGAAAACGAAGCCGCAAATTTATTCTCCAGGGGTTTTGAATAGGCCGTGTACAAGTCTGTCACAGTGTGAACATTATTCTTTCTGACCTTACTCTGACAATTCCTCTGAATCAGTGTCAATAACAATGTGGTGAGATGTCACTGCCTCAATGGAATAATGCACGGAATCTGCAGCTCTCTCAGTCATCCAGAGGCAAAAGGAGTTGGCTCAAGGGCATAGTGTTTCTTGTCCATGATCCTTGAATCTCTCCAAATTGTAGAGGACAGTTACTGCACATTTATCGTTTCTAATCTTGAGATTAGATTTATTTCATTAACCTGAATCGCAAGACTGCCCATGCTTCAACTTTATCTAACCCAGGTGGAATTTTAAGAATATAGTAGAAGATATGGACAAGCAAATTGGAAGGTACGAGATATAAATATAACATTCAGGGGAATAGGCAATTGGACTTTTGTCAAGTTTTATGGAATTTGCTCCCATTTGAAGCCAATATAACAGAGACATACACTTTTTAGCCATAACCTGCATTCTGAACAATCTAAAAATAGGAAAGAAATTTAGTTTATTCTTTAGTTTAGTTTAGAGATACCGCATGGAAACAGGCCTTTCAGCCCACCGAGTCAGCGCCAACAAGCGATCCACGCACATTAACACTTCCCTACACACACTAGGGACAATTTACAATTATAGAGCCAATTAACCGACAAACCTGTATGTTTTTGGAAAGTGGGAGGAAACTGGAGCACCCAGAGTAAACCCACGCAGGTCACGGGGAGAACGTACAAACTCCGTACAGGCAGCACCCGTAGTCAAGATTGAATCGGGGACTCTGGCGTTGTAAGACAGCAACTCTATCGCTGCACCAACGTCAATATTAGGCATTTTTTAACTAAGTATTTGGTAGATCCATGATCCCTCTGAGGTAATCTTATTCAAAGATTCCACCTCCTAGTCACACAAACTCATTCCCAATAAAACTGATAAGAATAAAACTTTCTTTATGTATTCCTGTGTAAGCTAATCACTAACATTTATCTTCCCCATCCCCTCCTTCAAACCGTCATCATCAACACTCTTCTGAAACCCATGATCCGTTAGGCTTGACTAGCTATGGCCTCATTTTCAACATACTGTCTTCTCTGAATTGCTTGTATGCTTCGTTGTCACCTTCCCCTCAGCTATCAAGAACCATTCTACATTTCCTTACCATCGTCTGCTTTGATCTATCATTTTCACGACCTACCCTTCCATATCTCTAGACTCCCTCCGCCCGACAGTCTGAAGAATGGGCTCAACTCGAAAGGTCACCCATTTCTTCTGTCCAGAGATGCTGCCTGTCCTACTGTTACACCAGCATTTTATGTCTATCTTCTCTGAATTGATTATCCCTTCCCAATAATGTGCCCATCTGCTCCTAAATTGTGTATCAGGTATCAGGCATTGAATGGGCCAAAATTACTTCCAACCAAATTAAGTCTAAAACTATTAACTTTAGTTCCTAATGACTGGATTCCCCTCTTTTGCTCTTAAATTGAACCAAAGTAACTGCCATATTTGACCTTGAGATGAGCTTCAGAATATGTATCCATGCTTTCCTTGGGACTGCCTCTTTCCACTCATACAACAATGTTCCACTGTTCAGCTCATTTGGTGATAAGATCTTTATCTGTGCCTTTGATAACTGAGTTGGATATTCCAACAGATTGCCGGGAGACCTTTATCATCCATTGTTCTACAGGTTCCAACATCCAACATCAATTATATAGAATATAATAGTCTACCTCTGGCAGCCAAGACTCTGAACTTCAGAATTCCCTCGCTAAACCTCTGAGTTTACTTTAGTTTAGAGATACATCCTGGAAACAACCCCTTCAGCCCACCAAATCCATGCCAACCATAGATCACCTGCTCATGCAAATTCCATGTTATTCCAGATTTGCATCCACTCCCAACACACAAAGAACAATTTTACAGGGGCCAAGAAATCTTCATACTCACACATCGCAGTCACAGGGAGGACGTGCAACCTCCACACAGACAGCACCCAAGGTCATGATTGACCCCTGGTTTCCTGTGAACATCTCATTCATTTTGTAAAATAATTCCTAGCACCCAAGCATCTCTCTGTGTGGATTGGTTAAAAAGAGTCAACTGCTGTGAAATATTAATGAATGTCTTACCATTTTAAAAGACATGAGCTGTTCTGGTTCTGTAGAACTGCTGGGTTTTGTGTTGCCCTTATGTCCGCTGGTTCATGATTATGTCATAGGAGCAGAATTAGGCCATTGGACACATTGAGTCTACTCCGCCATACAATCATGGCTGATCAATTTTCCCCTCTTAATCCCATTCTCCTGCATTCTCCCCGTACATCTGACATCCATACTAATCAAGAACCTATCAATCTCCCACGAGTGCAAACATTATCTTCACATACACTGGATCTAGGTCTTTCATTATTCTGTAAATTACAATGAGATTGCCCTTCATCCTTCTAAACTCCAGCAAGTACTGTCCCAGCGCCATCTAACGCTCATCATCTTGCACCTCCGATTTCTGAATCCTCTCCCCATTTGGAAAATAGTCTACATCTTTATTCCTACTACCAAAATGCATGACTGCACACTTTGCTACGCTGTTATCCACATGCCACTTCTTTGTCCACTCTCCTAACCTGTCCATGTCCTTCTGCGGTCTCCTCCACACTACCTGCCACTCTACCTATCTTTGTATCATCCGCAAACTTGGCCACACGCCATCATTTCCATCATCCAAATCATTGACTGACAACATGAAAAATAGCAGACCCAACACCGAGCCCTGCAGAACACCACTAGTCACCGGCAGCCAACCAGAGAAAGGCCCCTTTATTCCCATTCTTTGCCTTCTGCCATCCAGCCAATCTTCTATACATGCTAGTATCTCCTCTTGAATACCATGGGCTCTCATCTTGTTTAACAGCCTCAAATGTGGCACCTAATCAAAAGCCTTTGAAAATTCTGTCTGCTGTCTGCCCTTTCTTCACTGTTAGCATTCTCATTCCCAGGGGCAAGTCAGCACTTCATCCAGTTGTCAGAAACCAGATATCTCTTCATCGTTCTAATATACAAAATACAGCAAGAAATTAAGATCCTCATATCTCTTTCCCAATTGTTGAGGAAGGCTATGCTCATTTATCATATGGTATAAGTGGAACATTAATTCCTGCAGTATATTCTGCTATAGGTTTTGTAATGGGGCTTGTTGTACCTGGGGACACTGTGACATTTGGTGCAGCAACAGCTTCAGGGTCCCAGGTTCGATTGTAACTACTGTGCAATTTGTGTGGAGTTTGCATGTTCTCTCCATGATTTGTTGGGTTTCCTCTTGCGTACCAGTTTCCTCCCATCTCCCAATGCCGCTGAGATATCAATTGGTCATTGTAAATTACCCCTCAGCATTGGTTAATGACAAAATGAATCAAAGGATATTCAATAAAGTGAATAAGGTGCAAGGGGATGGTAAATAAAGTGAGTAAGAATGAGATTAATTGAATTATTCTCCTGGGACCTGAAACGTACCTCATGACCTGAACGGATTGTTTAGTGTTGCATTGACATAAAGGTGTGTCAAAGTGTATGTGCAGTTAATAATCATTGCCTTAGGGGATAACTTGTATCTATAGATACATGGTTTTGAGTTCCAAAACATGCATAGGCGGGTTAAATAATCGCATGCTGAAAACATAATTTCTGGTTCCTGGGTGCCTGTGTTTGCAAGTAACTAACTATTTAACATGGCAAGGCACAATGTGCTTCAATCGGTGTCTAATTGGGAACCTATGGATTGATTCAGTATAAGGATTTAATTTGGTAAAAAAAGGAAAGCTGCCGGAGGAACAAAATGGACAGATGACATTCTGGGTCGAGACTCTTATTCTGATACAGATGAACGGTCTCAATTCAAAAGAACAGCTGTCCATTTCCCTCCACGGATGCTGCCTGACCCGCTGAGTTCCTCCAGCAGCTCTCCTCTATTTGCGCCAGATTTCAGCATCTGCAGTCTCTTCATTTCATTAACATTGTCACGCTACTTTAGGGTACATCTTAAACTTAATCTGTTGATGGAAGCAGTGAATAACAATTGAAAGATACATTTTGCCCTACTGATAAGTTTGCTTGTTTTGCTTGCAACATACTAAACTCATTGGCTGAGAGTTTCAATGATCACCACCCAGTGATTTCCCCCACACATCAGCAGCAGCCTGGCACAAAACCCAAGTGTCCTTCAAAGGATGACGTAGTTGTTTCATCTGTTCGTTTTAAAAGTAAGGTTTTCTAAAGTGGGAAAATATGCTGAACGTGGTTTTAACTTGATGGGAGTTTGGAAGAATTAGACGCAGTGAAGCCAGGAAATTGGATAGTATGTGGTTTCATTCAATTCTTCCTGGAACATGACACACAGGCATATTGCATGACGTGTTCTTATTAGTGTGAATCATTCTGTCGCTACTTACTGTGATATACCCGAAATTGCCATCTCCATTTTTGATCCTGACATATATTACAGATCGACACAAAATGCTGGAGTAACTCAGCGGGACAGGCAGCATGGTGACGTTTCGGGCCACCCATACCTTCTCTCCAGAGATGTTGTCTGGTCCGCTGAGTTACTCCAGCATTTTGTGTCTATCTTCAGTGTAAACCAGCACCGGAAGTTCCTTCCTGTACATTACAGATCAGTTCATTTGCTTACCTGACTGCATTGAATTGAGGAAATATGAATTGCAGACTGGGAGAAGAGCACAAGAAGACAAGAAGATCAGTGCAAGATCGGTTCTCAGGCATACAAGCCTGTCCTAACACCCAATATGATCATGGCTGATCTACACAGGCCTCATTTTCTCTTGTTTGCTAGTTCCCCATAACATTCAATTCCTCAATTCAAATATGTATCTATCTTCATCTTAAATATAACAAAAAACAGCCTGGTCTCCATCACCCTCAGGGGCAGAGAATGCAGCAGTTTCACTACCTTCTGAGAGAGGTTTCTGCACACCTTGGTTTTGAATTGCTGACTTACGTTTTGTACTGGTGTTCCCTCATTCATAGTTCTCCTGCACTAAATATATCTCAACACCTACCCTGTCCTAAAGTCCCTTTAGGATTTTATCCGTTTGATTAAGGTCGCGTCTCATTTTTCTAAACACCAAGGATATTAATGCCAAATTATCTAGCCTTTCTTGATACGACAATCCTCTCAACTCAGGAATATGCATGGTCAATTTCCTTTGAACAACCTCCAATGCCACTGTATCCCTTTTTTAGCTAAAGGGGACCGAAACTGAGTGCAGTATTCCGGGCATGGCCTCACCAACACCCTATACAACTGTAACAAACACTCCCACTCTTAAACATCAACCCCTTTGCCAATAAAAGCCAGAATGTTGTTTGCCTTAAAAAGACACAAAGTGCTGGAGTAACTCAGCAAGTCAGGCAGCATCTCTGGAGAACACGGAGAGGTGACACTTCGGGTTGGGACCCTTCTTCAGACTGAGAAACTCCAGCACTTTTCGTCTTTCTTTGTAAACCAGCATTTGCAGTTCCTTCTTTCTACATACTGTTTGCCTTGTTAACTACTTGTCAGACTTGCCCACTAAGTTTGTGTAATTCATGGAATCATGAACCTGGATCCCACTGAATTTCATTAATTTGCAGTGTTTACCCATTCAGCTAATATCCTGCCTTTTGATTCCTCTTGCCACACGACCTCACATTTCTCCATATTAAACTCCATTTGCCAGGTATTCACCAAATCACTCAATGTACCTACCACTGCACAATCACAATGTTCTCATCACAACATGCTTTCCCACTTCTTTTTTGAATCGTAGGCAAACTTTTAAACCTTACATTTTTATCCCTCCTCCAGGTCATTAATATAACCAGTAAAGAATTGAGGTCCAACTACCAGCCCCTGGGATACTCCACCAGTTACATTCCTCCCATTATTGTTGTGGCCACTTCCTTTAAAATCCTTGAGTGTAACCCATCAGTTCTTCATAATTTAGCCACTTTTGGCCCCACTTTTGGTCCCTCTAATACATTTTCCCTTCGATTGGGGTCTTTAAAAATTCCTCCGTTATTTGAAATTAGTTCTCCTTTGTTCATTCACCAGCCTCATTCTCTGGAGGTCCCACACCAAACTGCCATTATTTTCCCTATTTACATATCCATAGAAATTCTTAACAGTTATTTTGATATTAAACATATTTTCTCTACAGTAATTTCTCTTATGATCTTCTAAGTACTTCGCTGCTGAATTCTTAAAATTTCCCAGTCATCTGGTCTACCACCAGTCCTTGCCACTATATGTGCCCTACTTTGCAATTTAACATTATCCTTGACCTCGTTTGTTAACCCCATATCGTGCGTCTCTATCTTGTAGAATCTCTCTTGCTGCAAATAATAAATTCATGTGGAGCGTTATGGACCATTTATATGACTATATGCCACCGCTCATCCACTCATCTGTCCCTTAGTGTATTTTTCCAATCCATTTTGGACAACTCCTCCTTCATACCATTACCATTGCCCTTATTTAAGTTGAAGACAGTGGTTTTGGTCCTGTGATATTCACCCTCAGACTACGTCTAAAATTCTAATATATTGTGGTCACTCCCCAAGGGAATCTTTAACCAAAAGATGTCTTATTAATCCTTCCTCATTACTCATGACAAAATCTAAATAGCCTGTTCCCGGTAGATTCCAGACATTCTAACATCCTATTCCAAGAAGCAATCTTTGAAGCAATCCACAATTAATTATTCTACAATACACTTGCTAGTCAAATCAAAGTTTTGTTTAGCTTAGTTTTGTTTAGTTTAGCGATACAACATGGTAACAGGCCCTTCGGCTCACCGATTCCACGCCAACCATTGGTCAAGCGTGTTTGATGTTATCCAACTTTAACATCCACCGCCTACACACTAGTGCCAATTTAGTGGCCACTTAAACCTACATACCCACTTATCTTCGGGACTTAAAAGGAAACCTGAGCACCGGGAGAAAACCCACGCAGTCACAGGGAGAATTTGCAAACTCCACACACACAGCACCCGAGATCAGGATCGAGCCCGAGTTTCTGGCGCTGCGAGGCAGCAGCTCTACCAGCTGCTCTACTGTGCCACCCAAATGTGTGGATTATAATTCCATGAGACAATTACAATTTTCTTCATACATGCTTTGCCCTATTGTGAGGTCACATTCTGGTGGTCTATGGACCACTCCCACTCATATCTTCTTACCCCTGCTGTTCCTGATTTCAACCCGAACTGTCATATGTTGAAAGAATGGAGCAACTGGGCTTGTATACACTGGAATGAGTGTAAACAAGGATGAGTGGAGATCTTATTCAAACATATAAGATTATTAAGGGATTGGACACGCTAGAGGCAGGGAACACGTTCCCGATGTTGGGGGAGTCCAGAACCAGGGGCCACAGTTTAAGAATAAGGGGTAGGCCATTGAACAGAGATGAGGAAAATCCTTTTCACCCAGAGAGTTGTGAATCTGTGGAATTCTCTTCCTCAGAAGGCAGTGGAGGCCAATTCTCTGGATGCTTTCAAGAGAGAGTTAGATAGAGCTCTTAAAGATAGCGGAGTCAAGGAATATGGGAAGAAGGCAGAAACGGGGTACTGATTGTGGATCGGTGCTAGCTCGAAGAGCCGAATGGCGTACTCCTGGACATTGTCTATTGTCTATTGATTCTATGTAACCATCCTCTGTCTCTATATCTTGAACGAACACTGCTCTGATACTTACCCAGATTAATAATGCAACCCTGCATTTTCTCTTTGACCTCTTCTTTGGAACATTTTATAACCTGGAATATTGAGCACCCAGTCACAGTTAACCTACAATCATGTCCCTGTAATAGCTGTTAGCTCATACTCATGTTGCTATCTGTGCTGACAACTCATCTATTTTATCGCAAAAAGATTGTTTCATTTTTTACAGTTTTTACCAACTCTGGATTGGCTCAGTGCTTATATTTTTATTTGTATTTTCTGCCCAGCCTGTCACACTTTGCCTATCAATTTCCCCCTCGCTATCCTGCGTCACCACTCTATAATTTTCTCTTGATTTATAAAAGATTATATTCTTGGAGCCTCACCCTTTCTATTTAGTTTACAGCCCCGTCTACAGTCTATTTATGCAATTCACCAGGACACCAGTCCCTGTATGTTTCAGGTGGAGCCAATCTTAATGGAAGACCTCTTTCCTTCCCCAACACTGGGGCCAGAGACAGCAGCACAGTGTGTCAGCTCGCTCACTTCCAGAATTGCAAGTGGATGCAAGAAATTTCAATGAGTCAGCAGGAGTAGGCATGGAAATCCCCTTTTTTTCTGCATGAAATGTTATGTATGGATCGAATTGCAAAATAAAGAGCAACCAGCCTCCCCTCCATCAACCCAATCTACACTTCATGCTGTCTCAATAAAACCCAGCAATATGAAGGTTGACACACCTCAGCCGTAGAGTCATAGAGTGATACAGTGTGGAAACAGGCCCTTCGGCCCAACTTGCCCACAGCAACCAGCATGTCCCAACTACACTAGTCCCACCTGCCTGCTTTTGTCCTCTATCCCTCTAAACCTGTCCTACTCATGCACCTGTCTAATTGTTTATTAAACATTGCAATAGTCCCTGCCACAATGACATCCTCTGGCAGCTCGTTCCATACACCCACCACCCTTTGTGTGAAAAAGCTACCTCTCTGAATCCTATTAAATCTTTCCCCCTTCAACTTAAACCTATGTCCTCGACTCCCCTACTCTGGGCAAGAGACTCTGAGCATCTACCCGATCTACCCCTCTCATGGGTTTATATGATCACCCCTCATCCTCCTACGCGCCAAGGAATAGAGTCCTAGCCTGCTCAACCCCTCCTTATAGCTCACACACTTGAATTCTGGCAACATCCCCGTAAATCTTCTCTGTAATATTTCCAACTTGACAACATCTTTCCTAAAACATGGTGCCCAGAACTGGTCATTCTCTTTTCTCCCTTCTCCCATCGGGCAGAAGATCTAAAGCTTGAAAGAACATGCCACCAAATTGAAGAACTGCTTCTTTCCCGCTGCTGTCAAACTCTTGAACAACCCTCTCATAAAGTAAGGGATATATTCCTAATCTCCCAATCTACCTCATTGGGGCTTTTGCACTGTTTTGAATCTGCCCTTTCGCTGTAGCTGTAACTATATATTTTACACTCTGTTTCCTTTCTCTTTTTGCCCTACCTGTTGTACTTGCTTGCGCATGTCTTGATTGTAATCATGTATAGATGATTTTCCAGGATTGCACACAAACAATGTTTTTTTTTTTGTTTTTTTTTAATTTGTATTTTATTAGAAGTACATTACATTACAACCACATACATTAGTACTTGTCATTTATATCTTCTTACAATTAATGTACTCCATTTATTTTTTACACTAGAAAAGGAAAAGATTGAAAGAAAGAAGAAAGTGAAGGAAAAAGAGGAAGTTTTTAACTGCATCATTGTACACATGACAATAATAAGGCATAGGTTTAGATTTATTATCATCACCTATACCGAAGTGCAGTGGAAAGCTTTGTTTTGCATGGTATCCAAATCAGATCAGATATATACATAAATACAATCAAGTCAAAATCAAGTACAATAGGTAGAGCTAAGGTTAAGGTGCAGAATATATTTCTCAGCAACGTCCAATGTCACATTGGGGTAGAGGTGAATCGGATTGTATTCCAGCTTACAGAAACACCTTTCACACGTCTGATAACAGCGGGAAAGAAGATATTCCTGCTTCTGGTGATGCGTACTTTCAGGCTTTTGTATCTTCTGCCTGAAGAGAGCAGGGAGAAGGATAGACTGTTTTAATAGGATTATGTTGGCTGCTTTTCCAAGGCAGCATGGTGTTGATGGAGTCAATGGTGGGGTCTATGGTTTGTGTGTTGCATTTGCAAATGCAATTGGGTTGCATTTACAATTCTTTGCAATTTCTTGCGATCCTGAGCAGAGCTTGTCTCGAACTAAGCTGTGATGTAATCCATTTTGTGGTGCATCTGTAGAAATTTGTAAGAGACATTGGAGACATGCCAACTTTCCTCCGTCTCCTCAGGGAGTAGAGGCATTGATGTGCCTTCTTGGTTGTCGCTTCAGTGTGGTTGGTCCCGACAGATTGTTCATAATATTAATGACAAGGAACTTGAAGCTCTCAACCATTTGCATTTTGGCACCATTGATGCTGATTTAGGCATGTACTTCACCAGGCTTCTTGAAATCAGTAACTGGCTCCTTCATCTTGTTGACTTTAGACTTTAGAGACACAGCGCAGAAACAGGCATTTGTTCCACGGGGTCCGCGCCAACTAGTGATCATCCCCGTACACTAGCAATATCCTACACACTATAATAATTCACAACTTTTACCAAAGCCAATTATCGTGGAGGAGGTGTTGTCACTGATTGTGGTCTGTGGGTCAGAAAGTTGAGGATCCAATGACAGAGTGGGTGATGTTTTGTAGGTCTGTGAGTTTGGAGATGAGTTTGAAAGAGATTATGGTGTTGAAGGTGGAGCAATAATCGGCAAAGAGGAATCTTACATAGGAGTCCTTGTTATCTAAATGTTCCAGATTTGGGTTTGGGGCCAGGGAGATGGTGTCTGCTGTGGATCTGTTACAATGATAAGCAATCAGCAGTGGACCTAGACAGGCTGGGAGGCTGAAGGTAATGTGTGGCATCACAAGTCTTTCGAAGCATCCACGACGGTGGATGTCAGAGCACTGGGTGATAGTCATTGATGCACGGTACCTTACTTTACTTTGGCATCAGGGTGATAGTGGACTTTTTGAACCAGATGAGAAAATTACCATGGGGTAGTAAAATGTTAAAGATGTCTGTGAATAGCTTTGCCAGCCGATCCGCCCAGTTCCTGAGGACGCGGCCAGGGACACTATCTGGGCCTGCTCCTTTCCACAAATTCTCTCTTAGGAAGGCTGATCTTAAACCTGCAACAGAGGCCATTGCCACAGGCGCACCTGAGGCTGCCAGGGCAAGTGACATTCCTCCATCAACCTAAGAGCATGGCTGCTGTATCAGAGGAACATAAAGTACTGCTGTGTTCTCTGTTTTACAGAATTGTGGCTCTTGCCCAACTATCTGGATGTGATGCACCAGCCCAAGGGTTTTTCCATCCACCGTGTGGACTGGACGGCAGCCCAGGGAAATGATGAGGTGGTGGTATCAGCTTCATGATAAACTCAACATGGAAGTCGGATGTGGCTGCCTTGCCCATTCCTGCTTCTCCCGACCTGGAAAATGCTGACTGTTACACCCTCAAAGTGAGTTCCCTGCCGACATCCTGACTGCAGTCTACATCCCACCTCAGACAGACATCAAGCTAGCGCTTGGGGAATGGCAAGCGTTCAGACCGATAGTTAGAGTGGGAATGGGATGGAGAATTAAAATGGCAAGCAACAGAAAGCTCAGAGACACTGCTGAGAACTGTGCATGGGTGCTCTGCATGGCAGTCATCCAGTCTGTGTTTTGTTTTCCTAGTGGAGAGGAGACCACATTGTGAACACTGAACACTGTGCAGTATATTGGAGGAGGTACAAGGATTGTGAAGGCTAGATCACTGCAGTATTTAGGGAGAAGGTAGACAAACCTTTGAAAGATCAGGGAACCGAGGACTTCACTTGCATCTCCTCCAACCTCATCTACTGTATCCGCTGTTCCAGGTGTCAACTCCTGTATATCGGCGAGACCAAGCGCCGGCTCGGTGATCGTTTCGCTGAACACCTTCGCTCAGTCCGCCTTAACCTACCTGATCTCCCGGCTGTTCAGCACTTTAACTCCCCTTCCCAATCCCAATCTGATCTTTCTGTCCTGGGCCTCCTCCATTGTCAGTGAGACCCAGTGCAAATTGGAGGAACAGCACCTCATATTTCACTTGGGAAGCTTACACCCCAGCGGTATGAACATTGACCTTCAAATAGCCCTTGCTTTCCCTCTCTCTCCATCCCCTCCCCCTTCCCAGTTCCCTCACCAGTCTTACTGTCTCCGACTACATTCTATCTTTGTCCCGCCCACACCCCTGACATCAGTCTGAAGAAGGGTCTCGACCCGAAATGTCGCCCATTCCTTCTCTCCAGAGATGCTGCCTGTCCTGCTGAGTTACTCCAGCATTTTGTGTCTGTCAGGGAACCGAGGACTACAGGAAACGGTCACAGCAGGAGATCAGATCAGCCATGATCAGATTGAATGGCAGATTAGATTCCTGCATCAATTGTCTTGTATCTTGAGTTAGGATAACACAGTGCTGTCGCAGTTCATGCTGCTGCCACACAGCTCCAGGCACACAGACTGAGCCCTGTCTCCAGGTGCTGTCTGTGTGGAGTTTGCATGATATCTCTTTGAGTGTATGGTTTTTCTTTGATATCCTCCCACATCCCAAAGATATTCTGGTAGGCAAAATGTCCATTGTGAATTAACCCTTGATGTAGATTAATGGCTAAAATAATAACGGGGAATTGATGGGCAGATGTGAGAAACAATAGGTTTCAAGGGTACAGACAAATGAGGGTGGGAATGAAACTAAAGAGATTAATTCTCTGAGAGCATGTATGGTCCTTATGGCCAAATTGGCCTCCTCCTGGATAGTTTGTTTTTTAGTTTAGTTTAGAGATACAGCGTGGAAACAGGCCCTTCAGCCCACAAGGTCCACGCTGACCATTGATCCCCACACATGAACACTGTCCGACACATACTGGGGACAATTTACAATTTTACCAAAGCCAATTAACCTACATACCTGTACGTCTTTGGAGTGTGGGAGGGAACCGAAACACATGCGGATCACGGGAAGAACATACAAACTCCATACAAACAGCACCCATGGTCAGGATCGAACCCAGGTTTCTGGTGGTGTTAGGTAGCATCTCTACCGCTGTGCCACCGTGCCGCCCACTGTGGTAAGTGTAAGGATAAGGAGCACGTGCGTCCACGTGCCTGGAACAAACAGAATCCCAGCATCCGCAACTAAATTAATGCACCTCCTCCTAATCTAGGCACCCCCAGTGCCAGGTACAGCATAAAAATCTGGCCATTTGACTCACTGTGCCTATATCGACCACGGCACCTATCAATATTAATTCCATGCCTTCATTAATTGCTTATGCCTCTAAATCTGTGGTTTCCACATTGTCATCAACAGTCTGATCAGAACTAGAGAGGAAGCAAGTTATGACTGATCACCAATATTACTGATGATGTTGCTGAATACCATGTGCATTATAATACCATGTAGTTTGTGCACAGCTTGAGCTACTTAGCAAGATGCTCTCTATATGCACATATGCTAACGATTATATCTGCAAATTATCCATCCAACATTCAAGGACTGACTGCACTCCTTCCAAAAACTTTCACAAGGAATGGAAGGGAAGGGAAGGGATGACTTTCACAAGGGAAGGAATGACCATGAATCAGTGAGACGTTGGCACTGTCCAGACCACACAATAATTTGACATGGCTGAATCCACCAAACAACAAGATGCCTGGGCCTCAAAGTGGCCCATATTTGACCCGAGAATAGGCTGGCTATTCCTGGTAAAGTCCGATTTCCAATCACACTGCAATGTATTAATTTCTACATAATTAATATCTCTTTTCCTCAAAGCCATTCTTTTTTTCTTATGACAAAGTCACTCAAATATGTGTTAAGCACATGTGCCATTATCTTCATTACTTGAAAGAACTCCCAAGCAATAATTTACATGTTTATTTGGAAAATTTCTTCCATAAGATATTGAACAGATTCAGGATATCTATCTATCTATCTATCTATATCTATCTATCTATCTATCTATCTATCTATCTTCTATTATTATATAAAACTCTCTGGCTGTCGTCCGTCTGTATGGCTGTACGTCTGTACGTCCAACGTTCTGCTTGACTTTCCCGCCTTTGATACCGCCCCGCGCCCGCGCGGCGCGTGGAAACGCCGATATTTTTTACCGTTTCTAAAGAGGTTACGTTTATCTTTACGAATAGACGATCCTGATTAAATTTGTTCGTGTTTACGTACGCTTTTTAAAATAAAATACCTCTCCCCCCCCAAAACCAAACATTTCAAAATGTTTAAAAAAACAGCTCAGGCGTAGAATGTTAGTAAAGATTCCGTTGTGTGATGTCACAATGCACAATGGTCACAGATGTCCAATCGGAATGGATCCATTTACATATGCCTTTGCGGCGACCCAAGCCCCGGCCCCTCCCCCCCAACCCCCGCAGCATTGGGCATTGTGACATCACAAAACGGAACCTTCATTTACATTCTATTGCTGAGAGCTGTTTGTTTAACATTTTGAAATGTCCCCATTCACTATCACCCCCACACAGGCGGCGACGCCCTGCGACACGTGTGACAAATCGAAATGAATCCGTTTACATATGCCTTGGCAGCAGCCCACAGCCCCAGCCCCTCCCCCCCAACCCCACAGCCTGTGATTACGTTTATCTTTACGAATAGACAACCCTGATTAAATTTGGTCGTATTTATGTACACTTTTAAAAATAAAATACTTCTCCCCCCCCCACCCCCAAACATTTCAAAATGATTAAAATAACATCTCAGCCATAGAATGTTAGTAAAGATTCCGTTGTGTGATGTCACAATGCCCGATGCTAACAGATGTCCAATGGGAATGGATTCATTTAGATATGCCTTCGCAGCAGCCCCAGCCCCAGCCCCTCCCCCCCAACCCCACAGCCTGTGTCGAAGGGCGTCGCCACGTGTGTGGGGGGGATAGGGAATGGGGTCATTTCAAAATGTTTTAAAAAACAGCTCTCAGCAATAGAATGTTAATGAAGGTTCCGTTTTGTGATGTCACAATGCCCAATGCTCAAAGATATCCAATCAAAATGAATCCGTTTACATATGCCTTGGCAGCAGCCCCAGCCCCTCCCCCCCCACCCCCGCAGCCTGTGTCACATGTGTGGCAATAGAGAAAGAGGATTGGGGTGATAGGGAATGGGTAACAGATGGACTGTCCCTACCCCTCCTACTTCAACTCTCCCTCCCCACTCTTTCCCCTCTCTCCTCTCCCCCTCCCTCCCCTCCCACACCCTCTCTTCCCCCTCCACCACCCCTCTTCACCCCCATCTCCCCCCTACCCCCCTTCCCCTCTCTCTTGCACCACTCCCGCTACCCCTCTGCCCTCACTCACCACTCTTCCCCTCTCCCTCCCCCACCTCTATCCCTCCCCCCTCCCTCTCTTCCCCCTACTCCTCTCCCCTTCCCCTCATCCCCTCTCCACCTCTAACATCCCCTCCCCCCCTCCTGCCCTCCCCGCTCTCCTCCCACTCCCCACTCTCCTCCCCGTCCCTCCCCCCCCACCCTGCTCTCTTCTCCCTCACCAATCTCTCCCTTTCCTCCTCCCCCTCTCTCCTCCCTCCCATCCCTCCCCTCTTCTCTCCCCACCCCGTCTCCCTCTCCCCCCTCCCCCTCTTCTCTCCCAACCCCGTCGCCACCCTCCACCCTCCCCCACACCTCTCTACCCTTCTCCTCGCCTTACCCACCCCTCTCTCCTCCCCCTCTCCATCCCCTTCTCCTCACCCCTCTCCCTCTCATCCCCCTCCTCCTCCCACCCCCATTACTCACTCCCACATCCCCCTTCCCTCTCTCACCCCGTCCCCTTCCCCCTACCCCGCTATCCCTCTTCAACCACTCCCCCTACACCTCTCCCCCTCCCTCTCTCCCACTTCCACCACCCCCCTACACCTCTCCATCTCGCTCCCATTCTTCCACTTAACTCCCAAACCCATCCCAATCTCCCTCCACAACCCCCTCCCCCACTCCTCTCCCCCTCCCTTCTCTCTCACTCCCCACTCTTCCACTCTCCCTCCCCCACCTCTATCCCTCCCCCCTCCTTCTCTCCCTCTCTTCCCCCTACTCCTCTCCCCTTCCCCTCATCCCCTCTCTCAACCTCTAACATCCCCTCCCCCCCTCTCCCCCCTTCCTGCCCTCCCCGCTCTCCTACCACTCTCCTCCCCCTCCCTCTCCCCCACCCTGCTCTCTTCTCCCTCACCAATTTCTCCCCTTTCCTCCTCCCCCTCTCCTCTTCTCTCCCCACCCCCGTCTCCCTCTCCCCTCTTCTCTCCCCACCCCGTCTTCCTCTCCACCCCTCCCCCCGCCTGTGTTTGGGGGGTGGTTAGTGTGAGTGTGATGCCGCAGCCCCCCTCCCCTCCCGCAAACGCGCGTTGGGAAAACAGCCCGCCAACAGTCTCTCTGTCTTTAAGACAGAACTGCAGATGCTTGAAAATCAAAGGTACACAAAAAAAAATGCTTCATAACCTCAGCGGGTGCAGCAGCATCTATGTATCAAAAGAAATAGACAACGTTTCGTGAAAACCCGTCTGAGGATGGGTTTCCGCCAAAAGCATTGCCTATTTCCTTCACTCCATAGATGCTGCTGCACCCGCAGTGTTTCTCGAGTTTTATTGTGTGTACCAGTCTATCTGTCTCTCCCCTCTCACTCTCTCTCTGCCCTTCTCTCTTCACAGCCCGCGACTCAACTCATGCACGCCTGCTCCAACCCACCCCCTTCACTCTCTCCCCATCCTCTTCTTCCTCTCTCCACCCCTCTCCTCTCTCACGCTCCTCTCTCCCCACCTTCCTCACCCCCTTCCTCTCAACCCTCCTCCTCCCCCACCTCACAATTTCTTTTTCTAACATTAAATTTTCTCTCTCTGCACCACCCCGCCCCCCTCGAGACGTACCTGAGAGGTGAGGGCTATTCGTCAGTGGATAGGGTGGAGATGGAATAAAAGAGGTAAATTAAAATATTAATATAATATCAAGGGGTGTGATGAGTGTGTGTGTTTGTGGGTGCCAGATTCACACCCCGCAACCCTGCTTTGGAGGTACAGACCCAACGGGTGGTTAGTGTGACGTCACAGCCCCCCGCCCCCAAATGCACGTTCGGTGTCCAGACCCAACGGGTCTGCACTTGGTCTAGTATACTTTTAAAACTCTGTGTGTGTCGTCCGTCTGTACGTCCGACGGCCTGCTTGACTTTGCCGCGCGGCCTTTGATACGGCCCGACGCCCCGCGGCGCGCGGAAAGGCCGATATTTTTTACCGTTTCTAAAGAGGTTACGTTTATCTTTACATAAACCCACTCCTGATTAAATTCTGACCTGTTTATGTACACGTTTTTAAAATAAAATACCTCTCCCCCCTCCCAAACCAAATACTTCAAAATGTTTAAAAAAAACAGCTCAGCCATAGAATGTTACTAAAGATTCCGTGTGTGATGTCACAATGCACAATGGTCACAGATGTCCAATCGGAATGGATCCATTTACATATGCCTTTGCGGCGACCCAAGCCCCGGCCCCTCCCCCCCAACCCCCGCAGCATTGGGCATTGTGACATCACAAAACGGAACCTTCATTAACATTCTATTGCTGAGAGCTGTTTGTTTAACATTTTGAAATGTCCCATTCCCTATCACCCCCACACACGTGGCGACGCCCTGCGACACGTGTGACAAATCAAAATGAATCCGTTTACATATGCCTTGGCAGCACCCACAGCCCAAGCCCCTCCCCCCCAACCCCAAAGCCTGTGTCGAAGGGCGTCGCCACGTGTGTGGGGGGGATAGGGAATGGGGACATTTCAAAATGTTTAAAAAAAACAGCTCTCAGCAATAGAATGTTAATGAAGGTTCCGTTTTGTGATGTCACAATGCCCAATGCTCAAAGATGTCCAATCAGAATGAATCCGTTTACATATGCCTTGGCAGCACCAGCCCCAGCCCCTCCCCCCACCCCCACAGCCTGTGTTGAAGGGCGTCGTCACGTGTGTGGCAATAGAGAAAGAGGATTGGGGGTGATAGGGAATGGGAAACAGATGGACTGTCCCTACCCCTCCTACTTCAACTCTCCCTCCCCCACTCTTCCCCCTCTCTGCTCTACCCCTCCCTCCCCTCCCACACCCTCTCTCTCCCCCTCCACCACCCCTCTTCACCCCCATCTCCCCCCTACCCCCTTCCCCTCTCTCTTGCACCACTCCCCGTTACCCCTCTGCCCCTCACTCCCCACTGTACCCCTCTCCCTCCCCCTCCCTCTCCCTCTCTTCCCCCTACTCTCTCCCCTTCCCCTCATCCCCTCCCTGCCCTCCCTGCTCTCCTCCCACTCCCCACTCTCCTCCCCCTCCCTCTCACCCACCCTGATCTCCTCTCCCTCCCCAATCTCTCCCCTTTCCTCTTCCCCTCTCCCTCCCTCCCCCTCTCCTCTTTCTCTCCCCACCCCATCTCCCTCTCCCCTCTTCTCTCCCCACCACGTCTTCCTCTCCACCCTCCCGCCTGTGTTTGGGGGGTGGTTAGTGTGAGTGTGATGCCGCAGCTCCACCCCCCCCCCCGCAAACGCGCGTTGGGAAAACAGCCCGCCAACAGTCTCTCTGTCTTTAAAATATTAATATAATATCAAGGGGTGTGATGAGTGTGTGTGTTTGTGGGTGCCAGATCACACCCCGCAACCCTGCTTTGGAGGTACAGACCCAACGGGTGGTTAGTGTGACGGTCACAGTCCCCCGCCCCAAACGCACGTTCGGTGTCCAGACCCAACGGGTCTGCACTTGGCTGCACTCCCCATCTCCCTCCCTCCCACCTCTCCCTCCCTCCCCCCTCTCTCCCTCTCTTCCCCCTACTCCTCTCCCCTTCCCCTCATCCACTCATCCCCTCCCCCCCTCATCCCCTCCCCCCTCTCCCCCCTTCCTGCCCTCCCCGCCCTCCTCCCACTCCAAACCTCTCCTCACCCTCCCTCTCACCCACCCTGATCTCCTCTCCTTCCCCAATCTCCTCCCTTCCTCCTCCCCTCTCCCCTCCGTCCCCCTCTTCCCTCCCCTCCCTCTCCCTCATTCTCTCCCCCACCCCGTCTCCTTCTCTCCCCCTCCCCTCCTCTCCCCACCCCGTCTCCTCCTCCCCCATTCCCCCGCCTGTGTGTTTGCGGGGTGGTTAGTGTGAGTGTGATGCTGCAGCCGCAGCCCCCCCCCCCCAAACGCAAGGTAAACAAAAAAATGAAGTATAAACTCAGCGGGTGCAGCAGCATCTTTGGATCGAAGGAAATAGGCAATGTTTCATAAAAACACGTCTGAAGATGGGTTTCAGCCACAAACATTGCCTATTTCCTTCGCTCCATAGACGCGGCTGCACCCGCTGAATTTCACCACCTTTTTTGAGTGTACCAGTCTCTCTGTCTCTCCCTCTCTCTCTCTCTCTGCCCTTCTCTCTTCACAGCCCGCAGCTTAACTCATGAACACCAGCTCAAAACACCCCCTTCACCTATCTCCAATATCCTCTCCTTACTCTCTCCACACCCACCTCTCTATCCCCCTTCCTCGCACCCCTTCCTCTCTCCCCTTCTCTCCACCCTCCTCCTCCCCCTCTTCAAATTTTTTTCTATTCTAACATTAAATTTCACTCTCTGCCCCCCCCCCCTCTAGACGCACCTGAGAGGCGAGGGCTATTCGTCAGTGGATAGGGTGGAGATGGGATAAAAGAAGCAAATTAAAAATTAAGATAATATCAAGGGTTGTTATGAGTGTGTGTGTTCGTGGGTGCCAGATTCCCACCCCGCAACCGTGCTTTGGAGCAAAGGGGGTGTTACTGTGACGCCACAGCACCCCCCCCACCCGCAAACGTACGTCCGGTGTCCAGACCCAACGGGTCTGCACTTGGTCTAGTATACTTTTAAAACTCTCTGGCTGTCGTCCGTCTGTACGTCTGTACGTCTGTACGTCTGTACGTCTGTATGTCTGTATGTCCGTACGCGCCTTTGATACCGCCCCTGGCCCACACAGCGCGCGGAAAGGCCCATATTTTTTACCATTTCCAAAGAGATGACATTTATCTTTACGAATGAGCCACTCTGATTAAATTCGGTCCTGTTTATGTACACCTTTTTTAAATAAAATCCATCCCCCCCCCACCCCCCATGTGATTTTCTCCGATTGTCTCCGATTTTCTCCGAAACAACGCCATCTTTTTTTTCTCAGATTTTCTCCGAAAACGACGCCTTCTTTTTTCGCCGATTTTCTCCCGATTTTTCCGAAAACAACGCATCTTTTTTTCAGCAGAGATTTCACCCGGGGTCTGAATCAACGTTCGGGAAAAACACCCCGGGGTGTCAAGCACTTTCGGGTACCAGACCCAACGGGTCTGCACTTGGTCTAGTCTATCTAACTATTATATAAAACTCTCTGGCTGTCGTCCGTCTGTACGTCTGTACGTCTGTACGTCTGTACGTCCAACGTTCTGCTTGACTTGTCCCGCCTTGATTACGCCGCGCGCGCCCGCGCGGCACGCGGAAACGCCGATATTTTTACCGTTTCTAAAGAGGTACGTTTATCTTTACGAATAGACGATCCTGATTAAATTTGGTCGTGTTTAGATACGCTTTTTAAATAAAATACCTCTCCCCCCCCCAAACAAAACATTTCAAAATGTTTAAAAAAACAGCTCAGCCGTAGAATGTTAGTAAAGATTCCGTGTGTGATGTCACAATTCACAATGGTCACAGATGTCCAATCGGAATGGATCCATTTACATATGCCTTTGCAGCGGCCCCAGCCCCGGCCCCTCCCCCCAACCCCCGCAGCATGGGCATTGTGACATCACAAACGGAACCTTCATTTACATTCTATTGCTGAGAGCTGTTGTTTAACATTTTGAAATGTCCCCATTCCCTATCACCCCCACACACGTGGCGACGCCCTGCGACACGTGTGACAAATCTAAATGAATCCGTTTACATATGCCTTTGCAGCACCCACAGCCCAAGCCCCTCCCCCCCAACCCCACAGCCCTGTGTCGAAAGGCGTCGCCACGTGTGTGGGGGGGATAGGGAATGGGGAAATTTCAAAATGTTTTAAAAAAACAGCTCTCAGCAATAGAATGTTAATGAAGGTTCCGTTTTGTGATGTCACAATGCCCCAATGCTCAAAGATGTCCAATCGAAATGAACCAATTTACATATGTCTTTGCAGCAGCAACAGCACCAGCCCCCCCCACCCCCGCAGCCTGTGTCGAAGGGCGTCGTCACGTGTGTGGCAATAGAGAAAGAGGATTGGGGGTGATAGGGAATGGGTAACAGATGGACTGTCCCTTCCCTCCTATCTTCAACTCTCCCTCCCCACTCTTCCACCTCTCTCCTCTCCCCCTCCCTCCCCTCCCACACCCTCTCTTCCCCCTCCACCACCCCTCTTCACCCCCATCTCCCACCCACCCCCTTCACTCTCTCTTGCACCACTCCCCGTTACCCTCTGCCTCCTGCCCCTCCTCCCCACTTCCCTCTCCACTCCTCCCTCCCCCCTCCCTCTCTCCCTCTCTTCCCCTACTCCTCGCCCCTTCCCCTCATCCCCCTCCCACCTCTCCCCCTTCCTGCCCTCCCGCTCTCCTCCCACTCCCCACTCCCTCCCCCTCCCCTCACCCACCCCTGATCTCCTCTCCCTCCCCAATCTCTCCCCTTTCCTCTTCCCCCTCTCCCCTCCCTCCCCCTCTCCTATTCTCTCCCCACCCCGTCCTCCCTCTCCCCTCTTCTCTCCCCATCACGTCTTCCTCTCCACCCCTCCCCCGCCTGTGTTTGGGGGGTGGTTAGTGTGAGTGTGATGCCGCAGCCACCCCCTCCTGCAACTGCGAGTTGGAAAACAGCCCGCCAACAGTCTCTCTGTCTTTAAGACAGAACTGCAATGCATTGAAAATCAAAGGTACACAAAAAAATGCTTCATAACTCCAGCGGGTGCAGCCAGAATCTATATCGAAAAGAATATACAGCACGATTTCGTGAAAAAACCCGTCTAGTGATGGGTTTTCCGCCAACAAGCATATTGCCTATTTCCTTCACTCCTGAGGATGGGTTTCCGCCAAAAGCATTGCCTATTTCCTTCACTCCATAGATGCTGCTGCACCCGCAGTGTTTCTCGAATTTTATTGTGTGTACCAGTCTATCTGTCTCTCCCCTCTCTCTCTCTCTCTGCCCTTCTCTCTTCACAGCCCGCGGCTCAACTCATGCACGCCTGCTCCAACCCACCCCCTTCACCTCTCTCCCCCATCCTCTTCTTCCTCTCTCCACCCCTCTCCTCTCTCACCCTCCTCTCTCCCCACCTTCCTCACCCCCCTTCCTCTCAACCCTCCTCCTCCCCCACCTCACAATTTTTTTTTCTAACATTAAATTTTCTCTCTCTGCACCACCCACCCTCGAGACACACCTGAGAGGTGATGGCTATTCGTCAGTGGATAGGGTGGAGATGGAATAAAAGAAGATTAAAATATTAATATAATATCAAGGGGTGTGATGAGTGTGTGTGTTTGTGGGTGCCAGATTCACACCCCGCAACCCTGCTTTGGAGGTACGGACCCAACGGGTGGTTAGTGTGACGTCACAGCCCTCCGCCCCAAACGCACGTTCGGTGTCCAGACCCAACGGGTCTGCACTTGGTCTGCCTGACTTGTGTCTGCCATCCGCCTGACGTGTCACAAATCCCCTTTGATACCGCTCTAGGCCCACACAGCACGCGGAAACGCCGATATTTTTTACCGTTTCTAAAGAGATTACGTTTATCTTTACGAATAGACAATCCTGATTAAATTTGGTCGTGTTTATGTACACTTTTTAAAATAAAATACCTCTCCCCCCCCAAACCAAACATTTCAAAATGTTTAAAAAAAACAGCTCAGCCATAGAATGTTAGTAAAGATGCCGTTGTGTGATGTCACAATGCACAATGCTCACAGATGTCCAATCGGAATGAATCCGTTTACATATGCCTTTGCAGCAGCCACAGCCCCAGCCCCTCCCCCCCATCCCCGCAGCCTGTGTCGAAGGGCGTCGTCACGTTTGTGGCAATAGTGAAAGAGGATTGGGGGTGATAGGGAATGGGAAACAGATGGACTGTCCTTACCCCTCCTACTTCAACTCTCCCTCCCCACTCTTCCCCCTCTCTCCTCTCTCCTCCCCCGCTCCCTCCCCTCCCACCCCCTCTCTTCCCCTCCACCACCCCTCTTCACCCCCATCTCCCCCCACCCCCTTCACCTCTCTCTTGCACCACTCCCCGCTACCCTCTGCCCCTCACTCCCCACTGTTCCCCTCTCCCTCCCCCACCTCTCTCCCTCACCCTCCCTCTCTCCCTCTCTTCCCCCTACTCCTCTCCCCTTCCCCTCATCCCCTCCCCCCTCTCCCCCCTTCCTGCCCTCCCCGCTCTCTTCCCACTCCAAACTCTCCTCCCCCTCCCTCTCACCCACCCTGATCTCCTCTCCCTCCCCAATCTCTCCCCTTACCTCTTCCCCCTCTCCCCTCCCTCCCCATCTCCTCTTCTCTCCCCACCCCGTCTCCCTCTCCCCTCTTCTCTCCCCACCCCGTCTTCCTCTCCCCCCCTCCCCCCTCCCCACGAGTGTGTTTGGTGGCGGTTAGTGTGAGTTTGGGGGGTGGTTAGTGTGAGTGTGATGCCGCAGCCCCCCCCCCCCTCCCGCAAATGCGCGTTGGGAAAACAGCCCGCCAACAGTCTCTCTGTCTTTAAGACGGAACTACAGATGCTGGAAAATCGAAGGTACACAAAAAAAACCTGTATTTCATCAGCGGGTGCAGCAGCATCTATGGATCGAAGTAAATAGGCAACGTTTCGGTAGAAAACCATTCTGAGGATGGGCTTCGGCCCAAAGCGTTGCCTATTTCCTTCGCTCAATAGATGCTGCTGCACCCGCTGTGTTTCTCAAGCTTTTTTTTGTGTACCAGTCTCTCTGTCTCTCCCATCTCTCTCTCTCTCTCTGCCCTTCTCTCTTCACAGCCCGCGACTCGACTCATGCACGCCCGCTCCAACTCCCCCCCTTCACCTCTCTCCCCATCCTCTCTTTCCTCTCTCCACCCCTCTCCTCTCTCCCCCTTCCTCTCGACCCTCCTCCTCCCCCTCTTCAAATTTTTTTTTCTAACATTAGATTTTCCCTCTGCCCCAACACCTCTAGACGCATCTGAGAGGTGAGGGCTATTCGTCAGTGGATAGGGTGGAGATGGGATAAAAGAAGCAAATTAAAAAATTAAAATAATATCAAGGGGTGTGATGAGTTTGTGTGTTTGTGGGTGCCGGATTACGTGCTTTGGAGGAAAGGGGGTGATTAGTGTGATGCCACAGCCTTCCCCCCCCCCCCCCCCACAAACGCACGTTCGGTGTCCAGACCCAACGGGTCTGCACTTGGTCTAGTATACTTTTAAAACTCTCTGGCTGTTGTCCGTCTGTACGTCTGTACGTCTGTACGTCTGTACGTCTGTACGTCTGTACGTCCATACGCCGCCTTTGATACCGCCCCTGGCCCACACAGCGCGCGGAAAGGCCCATATTTTTTACCATTTCCAAAGAGATGACATTTATCTTTACGAATAGCCACTCCTGATTAAATTCGGTCCTGTTTATGTACACCTTTTTTTAAAATAAAATCCATTCCCCCCCCCCACCCCCATGTGATTTTCTCCAATTGTCTCCGAATTTCTCCGAAAACGACGCCATCCTTTTTTCCCCGATTTTCTCCGAAAACGACGCCATCTTTTTTTCGCCGATTTTCTCCGATTTTTTCCGAAAATGACGCCATCTTTTTTTCAGCAGATTTTCACCCCGGGGTCTGAAGCACGTTCAGGAACAACACCCCGGGGTGTCAAGCACTTTCGGGGACCAGACCCAATGGGTCTGCACTTGGTCTACTATACTTTTAAAACTCTCTGACTGTCGTCCGTCTGTACGTCTGTACGTCTGTACATCTGTACGTCTGTACGTCCGTACGCCACCTTTGATACCGCCCCTGGCCCACACAGCGCGTGGAAAGGCCCATATTTTTTACCATTTCCAAAGAGATTACATTTATCTTTACGAATTGCCACTCCTGATTAAATTCGGTCCTGTTTATGTACACGTTTTTTAATAAAATCCATCCCCCCCCCCACCCCCATGTGATTTTCTCCGATTGTCTCAGATTTTCTCCGAAAACGACGCCATCTTTTTTTCTCCGATTTTCTCCGAAATCGACGCCATCTTTTTTTCGCCGATTTTCTCCGATTTTTTCCGAAAATGACGCCATATTTTTTACAGCAGATTTTCACCCCGGGGTCTGAAGCACGTTCGGGAACAACACCCCGGGTGTCAAGCACTTTCAGGGACCAAACCCAACAGGTCTGCACTTGGTCTAGTCTATCTATCTATTATATAAATAGTGATCACACCCGCCCGCCCACTCCAACCTACCCCACCACCCCTCCCTGTACTCGGGGTCTGAAGCGCCGAGGATGCGAGGCCATGGAGCCGAGGCTCACTCTGAGGCCGACGGCTGCTGGGCGGCCCTACCCCTCTCCTCCCTCCCTTCTTAATATAATATCAATGGGGGTGGTTAGTGTGTGTGTGTGTGAGGGGTGGTTAGTGTGTGTGTGTGTGTGTGTGTGAGAGGTTGGTTAGTGTGTGTGTGACGCCTCAGGCCGCCGCCTCCCCTCACAACCGCGCATTGCGGGAACAGACCCAACGGGTCTGCACTTGGTCTAGTATACTCTTAAAACTCTGTGTGTGTGTGTGTGTGGCTGTATGTCATTTTACGTTTGAAACTTAACTCCTCAAAAACCAGATGCAAAAACACAGAGATTTTTACAATTTCGGTAGGGATTTAACTTATGATTTCATAAATGCACTCCTCTCTAAATTCGGTCAATTATTTCCCCAGATTTTGAATAAAGTTGTTCACAAAACTCACTTTTTAAAATATAATCGCTGCTTGTCAGCTGCTGACGTCACAATACCCACATGCCCACCAATCCAGGCCCACCTGCCTCCTGGCCCCGCCCCCCCCCCGCCGCTGTGGATTCAAGGCGCATAAAGATCGAGAAAGTTCTGCAGAACAAAGATTCTACAGCTCCGTTCCGCTAAAGGATCTTTATTCTGCAGAGGCGCCTCACGCGCTGAACCTTCTCCTCACTGTCGGCGCAGCTCGTGAAGCCCCACCCACCTGCGCGCTCATTCCAGCTGTGGGTTTCCAGAGTCAGAAGCCACTTCTCTCTTTCTCCTCATTTGACAACCCACTCACTGGCCCGGCTCCCCTCCATCCCCACCCCCCCCCCCCCCATCCGCTTCTCACCTCCTCCCCTCTCCTTCCTCCCTCTCTCCCTCTCCTTTCTACCAAAGATCCTATACCGCGATATGTTTTTTGCTCTCTACCCGTCACAGGGGACGATCGTCTGTTCCCCCCCCCCCCCCCCGGCCCGGCCCGGCTCTGTCACGCTGGCGGAAGCCACGATCGGCTGGTCCCCCCGCTGCTTTTCACCGTCCTCAGATCCCTCCTGTCCCGGCGCCGCCCCCTCCTCCCTCTCTCTCTCTCTCTCTCTCCCCACTCCTCTCTCTCTCCCCTCCCTCTCTCTCTCTCCTCTCCCCTCCCCTCTCCCTCTCCCTCTCCCCTCTCTCTCCCCTCCCCCTCTCCCCCCTCCCCTCACTCTCCCTCCCCTCTCCTCATCTCTCTCCCTCTCTCTCTCCCCCCCTCTCTCTCCCCCCCCCCCTCCTCTTCTCTTCCTCCCCTCCCTCTCCCTCCTCTCTCTCCCCTCCCTCTCTCTTCCCCCTCCTCCTCTCCCCCCTCCCTCCCCCACCCCCCTCCCTCCCACCCCCTCCCTCCCCTACCCCCTCCACCCCCTCCCCTCCACCCACCCCTCCCCCCCCCTCCCCCTCCCACCCCTACCCCCTCCCTCCCACCCCCTCTCAGCCCCCCTCCCCTCCTCCCCTCCCTCCCCTCCACCCACCACCCTCCCTCCTCCCTCCCCCCCTCTTCCTCTGTCTCTTGCCCTGTCTCTGTCTCTCCCCATTCTCGCTCTGCCCTCACGCTCTACCCCCTCCCCTCCCTCTCTAGACACGCCTGCGAGTTGGGTGCTATGTGTCAATGGATAGGGTGGGTATGGGGTAAAAGGAGCAAATTAATAATATTAATATAATATCAAGGGGGGTAGTTAGTGTGTGTGTGTGGGGATGGTTAGTGTGTGTGACGCCGCATGCTGATCCGCCCCCCTCCCGCAAACGCGCGTTGGGGGAACAGACCCAACGGGTCTGCACTTGGTCTAGTTATTTTAAAAAGGCAGAAAAACCTTGATTTCTTTGCATAGGCGACTTCAATCATCGTGTTTCCATTTAAATGTCAACTGCCAGTAACTGACTGCAGGACACATAGTCATTCCTGGAAATTATGTTAGCAATATGATGAAAAGTCTACCCTCTGGGCTGAGATGGACAGAGTAGCCTCAGGGAGGGAACCATCTCACCCAGCAGCTTGGCTCCAAACAGAGATCAGGAAGTAACTGATCTGACCCAAACATGGACTTCCAACATGATGGTGAATGTAAGAAAGAGATACTGAAATAGGCCGAAGATAGACAAAAATGCTGGAGAAACTCAGCGGGTGAGGCAGCATCTATGGAGAGAAGGAATAGGCAACGTTTCGGTTTGAGACCCTTCTTCAGATTGATGTCGGGGGGTGTGGGGCGGGAAAAGGAAAGGAAGAGGTGGAGACAGTAGGCTTGTGGGAGAGCTGGTAAAGGGAGGGGAAGGAGGGAGAAAGGAAGGACTACCTGGAATTGGAGAAGTCAATGCTCATACTGCTGGGGTTTAATCTACCCAAGCAAAATATGAGGTGCTGTTCCTCCAATTTGCGGTGGGACTCACTCTGACAATGGCGGAGGCCCAGGACAGAAAGGTCGGATTCGGAGTGGGAGGAGGAGTTGAAATGCTGATCCACCGGGAGATCAGTTTGCTTATTGTGAACTGAGCGGAGGTGTTGGGTGAAGTGATCGCCAAGCCTGCGCTTGGTCCCACCAATGTAGAGAAGTCTTGTTTTCACCCTCCTTCCGCTCCTCTTCCCAGCTCTCCCACAAGCCTACTGTCTCTGCCTCTTCCTTTCTTTTTCCCGCCCCCCCCCCACCCCCAACATCAGTCTGAAGAAGGGTCTTGACCCGAAACGTCGCCTATTCCTTCTCTCCATAGAGGCTGCCTCACCCACTGAGTTTCTCCAGCAGTTTTGTCTACCTTCGATTTTTCCAGCATCTGCAGTTTTTTCTTAAACAACTGAAATAGGTCGTGTCCGCCTGTCACACCTTTTCTACCATTCAACAATATCACAGCTGGTTATTTTATCTCTTTATTAAGAATAACCCCATATCCCCTGATTCCCCAATATCCAAATATCTATCGATCCCTGTCTTGAATACACTCAGCCATGTGGGTAGAGAATTCCAAAGATTCTCTTCTTCTCATTCAGTTCTAAATGGCTGAAGGCTTTTTTTTGTTGAGATTCTGAATCTGAGCTCTGGGAAACCATCCAGGGGAAACATATTCCCCTGCATCTACTCTTCCAAGTTCTGGAAAACATTTGTTTCTCTCAAAGAGATCAC
>JAXLNO010004200.1:0-50813 GCA_038087875.1 Malacoraja senta
AACAACCTCTAAGAAATATTGTGAACTCATGCAATGCTTTCACATCTTCTGCCTTAGACAATAGACAATAGGTGCAGGATTAGGCCATTCGGCCCCTCGAGCCAGCACCACCATTCAATGTGATCATGGCTGATCATCCACAATCAGTACCCCGTTCTTGCCTTCTCCCCATAACCATTGACTCTGATATCTTTAAGAGCTCTGTCTAGCTCTGTGTTGAAAGCATCCAGAGAACCGGCCTCCACCGCCCTCTGAGGCAGAGAATTCCACAGACTCACAAATCTCTGTGTGACAAAGTTTTTCCTCATCTCCGTTCTAAATTGGTTACCCCTTATTCTTAAACTGTGACCCCTGGTTCTGGACTCCCCCAAGATCAGGAACATGTTTCCTGCCTCTAGCGTATCCAAACCCTTAATAATGTTACATGTTTTAATAAGATCACCTCTCATCCTTCTAAATTCCAGCATATACAAGCCCAGCCGCTCCATTCTATCAACATATGACAGTCCCACCATCCTGGGAATAAACCTGGTGAACCTATGCTGCACTCCCTCAATAACAAGAATGTCCTTCCTCAAATTAGGGGTCAAAAGATGCACACAATACTCCTCTTTGCTCCTATACTCAACTCCTCTTGTTATGAAGGCCAACATGCCATTTGCTTTCTTCACTGCCTGCTGTACCTGCATGCTTACTTTCATTGACTGATAAACAAGGACCCCCAGATCCCGTTGTACATCCCCTTTTCCCAACCTGGCTCCTTTTAGATAATAATCTGGTGCTGTCCTTGATAGCTGTCCAAGCATAGGCCATTTTCATGTATGCATTAGCAATCTTCTGTTCGTTACCAAAATGTTCTTTAAACAAATTTCTTGCCATTTGATAGCGCTCTTCTGCAGGCAAATTTCGACACCTTATTACAAGCTGTTTTGCATATCCACTTGTGTCGTGCTCAAGCGATCTCGTTCATTAGTAGTTTTCATTTCCACTCCTTCATGAAATGCTATTATGCAAGTTTCATATTGCAAAGGATCACCATCATACTTAGGAATTTCCATTGGGGGTAAGGTGGAAGAGAGATTTTGTTGAGCTGGGAGCTTGCTGATTCTCGTTTGATTCCTCACCAATTCATAGAATTCACTTTGAAATCCCTGGTTGGGCGCAGATAGATGATGAACAGGCCTCTGAAAAGAGTACTGATCTGGGTAAATATTGTCACGAGTCCCATGGCTAGTTGTTTGTCCCTGGCTGGGTACAAATGGATGATAAACAGGCATCTGCCAACCTTGGCTTGCTCGAGCCTGTGTATTAGGCCTCTGAGAAGAGTGCCAAGTTGCTGGCTTGTCACGAGCCTCAACTGACGGACTATAAGTTATTTGCTTTGGTCGAGCACCCGGTTGCTGAGATGAAGTTTTGTCGCCCATCCACCTGCTCAGTGCGAGTTCTGAGTCATGCCAGATAGTCTCTGCCTGTAGATTTGATTGAGCTGCTGCTCCCAGCTTAACAGCTCGTTTTTGGATGAAGGAACTCTCCTTCTGAGATATTCTCGAGCCGCATCTTGTACCTTGACCGTCCAGTATCTCCTTCTTTGCCTTGGCAGCTGCCAACTTCGTGGCTATTTCCAGCTGTTCTTTCTCCATCCTCAACTGCCTTTTTCATTCCTCAGCCACTCTCTTCAGCTGTTCTTCTTGTACCTCAATCTAATATAGAGCTGCTAATTCAGCTTTGGCTTCCATTTGAGCTGAGCCTTGTAATTGAACTGGCTACAGAACCAGATTGATGTCTAGATCTTTGTGTTAAGACATTTGAAATACTATCTTGAGGTGTAATTTCTTCTCCCACTTCAACACCTTGTTGCTTGGCACTTCCGACTGTAGAGTGCGTAAGTTGTTCGACTTCAAGTAACCACTTCTTCACTTACTGTACAAAACCATCGAAAAATTCCACTCTTTCTTGGAACCACTGCGTGTGTCTTTGGAGTTCTCCCTCATGCAGTTGTAAACTCAGCAATGAGCTTTGCTTTTCTCCAACCTCGTGGCTGAGGCTAAATAATTGCTTCAGATTAGACTGCACCATCTTCGCATTCTCAACCGATGTGCTAGTGGCCAGAGGATCTAGGGAGATGGAGGAACTGAAGGAAATCCACATTAGGCAGGAAATGGTGTTGGGTAGACTGATGGGCCTGAAGACTGATAAATCCCCAGGGCCTGATGGTCTGCATCCCAGGGTACTTAAGGAAGTGGCTCTAGAAATTGTGGGTGCATTGGTGCTAATGTTCCAATGTTCTATCGACTCAGGATCAGTTCCTGTGGATTGGAGGGTAGCTAATGTTATCCCACGTTTCAAGAAAGGCGGGAGAGAGAAAACAGTGAATTATAGACGAGTTAGCCTGACATCGGTGGTGGGGAAGATGCTGGAGTCAATTATAAAAGATGAAATAGCCGCATATTTGGATAGCAGTAACAAGATCGGTCTGAGTCAGCATGGATTTACGAAGGGGAAATCATGCTTGACTAATCTGGAATTTGTTTAGGATGTAACTAGGAAAATGGACAAGGGAGAGCCAGTGGATGTAGTGTACCTGGACATTCAGAAAGCATTTGTTAAGGTCCCACATAGGAGATTAGTGGGAAAAATTAGAGCACATGGTATTGGGGGTAGGGTACAGACATGGATAGAAAATTGGTTGGCAGACAGGAAACAAAGAGTGGGGATTTACGGGTCCCCTTCAGAATGGCAGGCAGTGACTAGTGGGGTACCGCAAGGCTCGGTGCTGGGACCGCAGCTATTTACAATATACATTAATGATTTAGATGAAGGGATTAGAAGTAACATTAGCAAATTTGCAGATCACACAAAGCTGGGTAGCAGTGTGAACTGTGAGGAGGATGCCGTGAGGATGCAGGGTGACTTGGATAGGTTGGGCGAGTGGGCAGATGCATGGCTGATGCAGTTTAATGTGGATAAATATGAGGTTATCCACTTTGGTGGCAAAATCTGGAAGACAGATTACTATCTAAATGGTGTCAAGTTGGGGAAAGGGGAAGTACAAAGAGATCTGGGGGTCCTTGTTCATCAGTCACTGAAAGTAAGCATGCAGGTACCGCAGGCAGTGAAGAAAGCGAATGGCAGGTTGGCCTTCATTATAAGAGGAGTTGAGTATAGGAGCAAAGAGGTCCTTCTGCAGTTGTACAGGGCCCTAGTGAGACCACAGCTGGAGTATTGTGTGCAGTTTTGGTCTCCTAATTTGAGGAAGGACATTCTTGCTATTGAGGAAGTGCAGCATAGGTTTACAAGGTTAATTCCCGTGATGGCGGGACTGTCATATGTTGATAGAATAGACTTGATAGAATAGCCACATGTACCAAACTACAGTTAAATTATTTTTCTACGTATGTTTCAGTGACTATGCTGTTTTATATTCGTACTGAGTGTACAGGGGTAGGGCACTGAGTCTGTAAACATAAGGGGGAGCCGGCACGCTTTGTAACTGTGTCAGCGTCCTAGGTGGCTGCTATTTGTATACATTGTGCATGCAAGCAAAGAATCTCACTGTGCCTAGTCACATGTGACAATAAAGTATTCCTATTCCTATTCCTATATTCACTGGAACTTAGAAGGATGAGGGGATCTTATAGAAACATGTAACATTCTTAAAGGATTGGACAGGCTAGATGCAGGAAAAATGTTCCAGATGTTGGGGGAGTCCAGAACCAGGGGGTCACAGTTTAAGAATAATGGGTAGGCTATTTAGGACTGAGATGAGGAAAACATATTTCACCCAGAGAGTTGTGAATCTGTGGAATTCTCTTCCACAGAAGGCAGTGGAAGCCAATTCACTGGATGTTTTCAAGATTTAGCTCTTAGGGCTAAAGGAATCAAGTGATATGGGGAAAAAGCAGGAACGGGGCACTGATTTTAGATGATCAGCCATGGTCATATTGAATGGCGGTGCTGGCTGAAAGGTCAGAATGGCCTACTCCTGCACCTATTTTTCTGTGTTTCTATGTTTCTACCGAGGTACAATGAAAAGGTTTTTGTTGCGTGCTAACTAGTCAGCAGAAAGACAATACGTGATTAGAATCAATCTATTTACAGGGTATAAATGGATGATAAGGGAATAACATTTAGTGCAAGGTAAAGCCAGCAAAGTCCGGTCAAGGATAGTCTGAGGGACATCAGAGATGGATAGTAGTTCAGCGTTGCTCTCTGGTTGTGGTAGGATTAATCCATTTCCATGACAATAGAGGGAAGAAGAGGGAGTGATTGGGGTGGACTTGATTATCCTGCTGACCTTGGCGAGGCAGCGTGAGGTATAAATGGATTCAATAGAAGGGAGGTTGTTTTGTGTGATGGCCTGGGCTGTGTCTACAATTCTTTATAGGGCACCTTATATACAAGGATGTTGCCAGATTTGTGGGCCTGATCTATAGGGAGAGGATGGGTAGGCTAGGTCTGAAGAAGGGTGCCGACTTGAAATGTGACCTACCTATGTTTTCCAGGGATGATGCCTGGCCCGCTGAGTTACTCCTGCACTTTATGCCTTTGTTTTGTAAGCCAGCATTAGCAGTTCCTTGTTTCCACACTCGGACTTTGTTCCTTGGAGCAGAGGAGGGTGAGGGATGATCTTACAGAGGTGTATAAGATGATGAGGGAATAAACATAATGAATGCACAGTCATTTACCCATTGTAGGCAAATCAAGAATTAGAGGACGTAGTTTTAAAGTGAGGGGCAAGATTAGAGGACATAAGAAAATGAGGGGCAACTTTTTCACTCAAAGGTTGATGGGTAAATGGATCATGTTGCCAGAGGAGGGAGTTGAAACAAGTAGATTAACATAATTTTAAAAAAACATTGGACAGGTACATGGATAGGAAAGGTTTAGAATGATATGGGCCAAGATACAGGCGGGTGGGGAGAGCTTAGTTGTGGCATCTTGGTTAGCATGGATAAGATGGGTTGAAGGGCCTGTTTCTGTGGTGTATGACGCTGTGACCTTTCATAATCTGAATACATCTCAAAGAAGTGCAGGCTCCTCACAATGAGGGAAATAGGGCGGCCGTTATATATTTAACAAGTTCCCACAAGCAGCAATTGAGTAGTGCCCTGGCATCTTCACCGGCACAGTGGCGCAACTGGTAAAGCTGCTGCCTTACAGCTCCAGATACCCAGGTTCGATCCTGACCTCGGGTGCTGTCCATGTGGAGTGTGCACGTTCTCCTTGTGACCCCGTGGGTTTCCTCTGGGTGCCCTGGTTTCCTCTCACGTCCCAAAGACATGTGGGTTTGTAGGTTAATTAGTATATGTAATTTGCCCCAGTGCGGAAGTTGAATAACATAGAATTAGTATGAATGGGTGATCGGTGGTTTGTGTGGATTAGTTGGGCTGAAGGGCCCGTTTCCATGCTGTTTCTTCCAATCAATCAAACTTGTATGTGTCAAATTGGACGATGGATTAACAAAGTAGACAATGGGATTGATGAGCCTTGTAGAACAGGTGGGGAATGGCTGCATTTTAACTGGGTGGCACGGTGGCACAGCGGTAGAGTTGCTGCCTTACAGTGTTTGCAGCGCCAGAGACCTGGGTTCGATCCCGACTACGGGTGCTTTCTGTATGGAGTTTGTATGTTTTCCCCGTGACCGCGTGGGTTTTCTCCGAGATCTTCAGTTTCCTCCCACACTCCAAAGATGTACAGGTTTGTAGGTTATTTGGTATAAGTGTAAATTGTCCCTAGTGTGTGTCTGCTTGTGTTAATGTGCGGGGATTGCTGGTCGGTGCGGACACAGTGGGCCGAAGGCCCTGTTTCTGCGCTGTATCCCAAAACTGAACCAAAACTGAAAGCCAGCACTCCAGTAGAACCATTGCCCTCCCATCTGTGCCAGCCAGGAGAGTCTAGGACTAGAGGGCACAGCCTCAGAATAAATGGACGTACCTTTAGAATGGAGATGAGAAGGAATTTCTTTAGTCAGAGGATGGTGAATCTGTGAAATTCATTGCCACAGATGGTGGTGGAGGCCGTCAATGGATATTTTTAAGGTGGAGATTGACAAATTCTTGATTAGTAATTGATTAGTCAAGGGTTGTGAGGTGGAAGATTGCAACCTTCACGTGGTCTGCCCTGTTTCGACGAATGCAATCAACCTGGCGTGCACAATCAAATAAGATAAAATATAACAAGTTTTCCTACAACTTTAGGCTGTGCACGCCATACGCAAGAAGAAGAAGAAGTCAAGGGTTCTGGGAAAAAGGCAGGAGAGTGGGATTGAGAGGGAAATATAGATCAGCCATGATTGAATACCAGAGTAGAGTCGATGGGCCGAACGGCCTAATTTTTCCCCAATAATTTATGAACATGATATTGTATCTGCCTGCACATAATCCATATCCCTCCATTCCCTGCATATCCATGTGCTTATTCACTCACATTGTTCACACTCAGGAGAAGCGGAGTTGCTGGCTGAACTAGTCAACAATGAACCATGGTCAACGTACACAACATACCTGCTGAACAGTAACCTGTACACACAGTGGATGGGAGAGGTGATTGAGGAATGGCCTGTACAGTAGCTACAAAGGGCTGATCACCAGTTGGGACCTGACTTCATGTACACAATGTGCTTGTTCACTGCTCCATCTTAAATCTCTCCAACTCATTTTAATGGTTGCAGGATTCGTTGGCTTTTACTGTATCTGTCGCCTGGTGCATTCCATTATTGTACATGTGATTCTGTTTACCTCATTTTAATGTAGATGATAGATTTGAATATCTTTCTCTGGAATGTCAGTGGGTGAGGAGAGACCTCAAGGAAATATATAATCAGTAATAAGTAATAAGTTTATTGGCCAAGCATGTACACATACAAGGAATTTGCATTGGTGCTCCGCTCGCAAGTAACAACACGACCTACTGTAACCATTAAGAATGACACATAAAACATCAAACATTAATAATAAAACATTACAGATTAAACATGTGAATGAAATAAAATACCAGAGGAAAATGAGGCTACAGACTTTTGGTTATTGAGTAGAGCTACTGCTCGTAGAAAAAAAACTGTTTTTATGTCTGGCTGTGGCAGCTTTGACAGTCTGGAGTCGCCTTCCAGAGGGAAGTGATTCAAAGAGTTTGTGGCCAGGGTGAGAGGGGTCAGAGATGATCTTGTCCGCTCGCTTCCTGGCCCTTGCAGTGTACAGTTCATCAATGGGGGGAAGGTTGCAGCCAATAACCTTCTCAGCTGATCGGACGATTCGCTGCAGCCTCCAGGTGTCGTGCTTGGTGGCTGAGCCAAACCAGATCATGATGGAGAAGGTGAGAACAGACTCTGCGATGGCCGTATAGAATTGGACCATCATTGCCTGTGGCAGATTGTGCTTCCTCAGCTGCCGCAGGAAGTACATCCTCTGTTGTGCCTTTTTGACTGTGGATTCGATGGTGGCCCCCAATTTCAGGTCCTTGGAGATGATGGTTCCAAGGAACTTAAAAGACTCCACAGATGTGACTGTGGTGTTGTTGATGGTGAGTGGGGGGAGGAGAGGGGGAGCTCTCCTAAAGTCTACTATCAATTATCAAGTCTAATATAACACTGATGAGAGGCATAAATAGGGTAGACAGTCAAAATCTGTTTCCCAGGGCATAAAAATCAAATACTAGAGGGCATAGCTTTAAGATAAGAGGGGCAAAGTTTAAAAGGGATGTGCAGGACAATGTTAGAGGGTGGTGGGTGCCTGGAATGCACCGCCATGGTTGGTGGAGAAGGCAGATACGATGGTGGCATTGAGTGTGTGCAGAGGGGGTGTGGGGTGGGGGGAGGTGTATATGTGGGCAGGAGGGTGTGGGAGGGGGGAGGAGAGATGTTGGAGGGGGAGGGGGAGTGAGTGGGGCAGGGTGTGTGTGTGGGAGGGGTGTGTGTGTGGGCAGGGGGTTGTGTGGGGTAGGGGTGTGGGCGCGGTGGGGTTGTGGTGGGAGAAGGTGTGGTGGAGGGGTTGTGGGGGAGGGGGCTGCGGGCAGGGGGGTTGTGCGCAGCGGGGGGTTGTGGTGGGAGGGGGGTGTGGGCTGGGTGGAGTTGTGGGGGGAGGGGGTGTGGGCGGGGGGAGTGAGCTCGGAGAAAAGATGGGGAAGAGCCATGGGGGAGAGGGGGATATCACAAGGGAGGGGGGCAGGAGCCAGCGAGGGGGAGCAGAGGGGTAGGGACTGGAGCTGGCGGTGCGATGGGGACTCACAGTGGCCGCTGGTCACTGGTCGCTGGTCGTTCTCCTCCACCGGGATCAGAGTCTCCGCTTTCCATTTGGCGACATCTCCGACCCCGGGCTGGGCTGGGTCTCCGACTCTGGGCTGGACTGGGTCTCCAACGCTGGGCTGGGTTGGGTCTCTGTCGCTGAGCTGGGTCCCCGACGCTGGGCTGGGTCCCCGACGCTGGGCTGCTTCGGGCTGGGCTACTTCGGGTCCCTGCAAAAATTGTGTCCGGTTGGAAACCTCCGATGGCTATCCTCAGCTCCCGTAAAGACGCGATGGAGCAGGAAGGGGCGGACTGCCCCAGGGAGTGACAGGAGAATAGACTAATCGGCGCGGCGCTGACTGTCAGGAGAAGAGATCGATCTTTGAAGATTTTTTTAACCTCGCTAAATTTTACACCATTCAACCGATCAGAACGAGACTTGGTGCACTCGCAGCACAGGAGAACGGTGAGTGAGCGGGCAAAAATCGTAGCGCTATCACGTGCCGTTTTTACGCAAATAGAAAGATTGCGCAAACCGGAAGATAACAAGATCAGAGTTTTACTTATTCATAAATAGATAGAATAGATAAAATCACATTTCAGAAGAGAGATGGAACATCCAATATGACACCAGTGATAGGAATATTATCGGATCACAAAAGAAGTCTCAAAATCAAAAAAACTCAACATGGCTTTCAAAGATCATTCGTGACTGATTCATTGGATTCTGTCAGGAGTACAGTGGGTGAAATATAAATTTACAAATGGGCCAGAGTAAGGAACAATTTAATAGTGAATACAATCAGGTGAAGTAACTGAAAGGACAGCAGAATAGGAACCACAGCCATTCACTGGTTATATTAACAAATTAATTACATGGCCCAATATTCATTCCATTGGATTGTAAACTAGCCAAGTGGAATAGAAGGTGCTATTTCTCCAACTGGTCCATGTCGACTATGACACACCATATAAGCTAGTGCCATTTGCTCTCGTTTGGCTCATATCTCTCTAAACCTTTCCTATCCATGTACTGGTCCAAGTATCTTTAAATGCTATAGTACCTGCCTCAATTACCTCCTCTGGCAGCTCGTGCAACATACCCACCACCCTCTGAGAGAAACAGTTGCCCCTCAGGTTCCCAGTGGTGGCCATTGCTGAAAAATATCAATGTGGAGCAGGGCTTCTGATCCTTACAATACTTTGTGCCTAATTTAAGGAAACCTGGCCATTGTACACTGTAGACACAAGGAACTACAGATGATAGTTTACAAAACTAGACACAAGGTATTGGAGTAACTCAGCAAGTCAGGCAGCATCTGTGGAGAACATGGATAGGTGACATGCATAGGCAACCTGAAACGTCACCTGTCCATGTTCTCCACAGATGCTGCCTGACCCACTGAGTTACTCCAGTATTCTGTGAAACATCACCTATCCATGTTCTCCAGAGATGTTGCCTGACCCACTGAGTTACTCCAGCACTTTGTGCATTGTTTACTGCAGATGGGAATAGTTATTTACCAATCCATATTATGCAATGGCTTTAATCCTATTAATTAATCGCAGCGGTTGTGTGGGGTATAAACAAATGATCATGGTGAGTCTAATGTTCAGTAATTCCTCCCTCAATCCAACCTATACCAAATTGATGACCTTGTATTTCTGCAGACAGCTGGTGGATGGTGTGAAGAACTCTCTCTGAAATTAAGGTACGATATCTAAGCAGCTACAGGTCTCGAGGTCCTGGTGTACACATCCTCTCTAAACTGTTGATATGTCAGATGCGATAACCATCTGGACTTGGTTTGGATCATCTGCAGAATGAGGATAGTTTCGGTATCTTTCTCCTCTGTGCTTTTCCAGGTACGGACCCCAATCAGGAGCTGATCTGCAGGCAGCAGAAAGTTTCTGTGAAAATAATTTTGTTCTATTATAATCCCAGCATTATACGGGCATTGAAGAGACTTTTGCAGAGCAGGGGATGGAGGGATATGGATTATGTGCAGGCAGAGAAGAGTTGGTCTTTGTATCATGTTCCGTACAGACATTATGGGCCAAAGGGCCTGTTGCTGTGCATATTTTTCTAAGTTCCATTAAGGCTGTAAAGCCACAGCAAGTAAGAATCAAATTGTTCAGTTCCTGGAGCACATGAACAATTAAATATTCTTGACTCTTGAATCCTTCTGATGTAGTTTTAGTTTAGTTTATTATTGTCACATGTACCGAGGTACATTGGAAGCTTTTTGTTTACATGCTATCCAGTCAAAGCAAAGACTATACATGAATATATTCATTATTTCCCATTCCATGAAGGCCACCAGGCCTACAGTGTAGCTCCATAGTTTCTGTCTTTATTTTAGATTTCCAATATTTTTGTTTTTTTGACGTATCCATGTTCTCCAGAGATGCTGCCTGACCCACTGAGTTACTCCAGCACTTTATGTCTTTTTTGTAAACTAACATCTGCAGTTCCTTGTTTCTACTAGTTTTTATTAAATGTTTATTTCAAAATACTCGTCAATAGCTAAGACATCAAATTGCCAATAATAAGCCAGAACAAGTAAATCGTAAACATTTTACAAAGGTCATTTTATTAACGAATGATAAGCTTTTAATGGTGTTCTCACCCATAATTTTGTTATAAAAAAAGCACAGTGCTGGAGTAAGTCAGTGAGTCAGGCAGCATCTATGGAAGACATGGATAGATCATGTTTGGAGTTGGGACCCTACTTCAGACCAGTTATTGTTGTTGGAGAAGTGGGGAGAAAGCTAAGAGGTGGGGGGGGACGCCCGTCTGGAAGTGATAGGTACATAGATACATAGATACATAGAAAATAGGTGCAGGAGTAGGCCATTCGGCCCTTCGAGCCTGCACCGCCATTCAATATGATCATGGCTGATCATCCAACTCAGTATCCCGTACCTGCCTTCTCTCCATACCCCCTGATCCCCTTAGCCACAAGGGCCACATATAACTCCCTCTTAAATATAGCCAATGAACTGGCCTCAACTATCCTCTGTGGCAGAGAGTTCCAGAGATTCACCACTCTCTGTGTGAAAACGTTTTTCCTCATCTCGGTCTTAAAGGATTTCCCCCTTATCCTTAAGCTGTGACCCCTTGTCCTGGACTTCCCCAACATCGGGAACATCTTCCTGCATCTAGCCTGTCCAACCCCATAAGAATTTTGTACGTTTCTATAAGATCCCCTCTCAATCTCCTAAATTCTAGCGAGTATAAGCCAAGTCTATCCAGTCTTTCTTCATATGAAAGTCCTGACATCCCAGGAATCAGTCTGGTGAACCTTCTCTGCACTCCCTCTATGGCTATAATGTCCTTCCTCAGATTTGGAGACCAAAACTGTACGCAATACTCCAGGTGTGGTCTCACCAGGACCCTGTACAACTGCAGTAGAACCTCCCTGCTCCTATACTCAAATCCTTTTGCTATGAAAGCTAACATACCATTCGCTTTCTTCACTGCCTGCTGCACCTGCATGCCTACTTTCAATAACTGGTGTACCATGACACCCAGGTCTCGCTGCATCTCCCCATTTCCTAATCGGCCACCATTTAGATAATAGTCTGCTTTCCTGTTTTTGCCACCAAAGTGGATAACCTCACATTTATCCACATTATACTGCATCTGCCAAACATTTGCCCACTCACCCAGCAAATCCAAGTCACCTTGCAGTCTCCTAGCATCCTCCTCACAGCTAACACTGCCCCCAGCTTAGTGTCATCTGCAAACTTGGAGATGTTGCCTTCAATTTCCTCATCCAGTTCATTAATATAAATTGTAAATAGCTGGGGTCCCAGCACTGAGCCTTGCGGTACCCCACTAGTCACTGCCTGCCATTGTGAAAAGGACCCGTTTACTCCTACTCTTTGCTTCCTGTTTGCCAGCCAGTTCTCTATCCACATCAATACTGAACCCCAATACCGTGTGCATTAAGTTTGTATACTAATCTCTTATGTGGTACCTTGTCGAAAGCCTTCTGAAAGTCCAGATACAACACATCCACTGGTTCTCCCCTATCCACTCTACTAGTTACATCCTCGAAAAATTCTATAAGATTCGTCAGACACGATTTACCTTTCGTAAATCCATGCTGACTTTGTCCAATGATTTCACCACTTTCCAAATGTGCTGCTATCCCATCTTTAATAAGTGACTCTAGCAGTTTCCCCACTACAGATGTTAGACTAACTGGTCTGTAATTCCCCGTTTTCTCTCTCCCTCCCTTCTTAAAAAGTGGGGTTACGTTTGCTACCCTCAATCCTCAGGAACTACTCCAGAATCTAAAGAGTTTTGAAAAATTATCACTAATGCATCAACTATTTCTGGAGCTACTTCCTTAAGTACTCTGGGATGCAGCCTATCTGGCCCTGGTGATTTATCGGCCTTTAATCCATTCAATTTACCCAACACCACTTCCCGACTAACCTGGATTTCACTCAGTTCCTCCATCTCCTTTGACCCGCGGCCCCCTGCTATTTCCGGCAGATTATTTATGTCTTCCTTAGTGAAGACGGAACCAAAGTAGTTATTCAATTGGTCCGCCATATCCTTGTTCCCCATGAGCAGGTGCCCATAAAATGTATCTGATAAAAAAGATCAGATACAGGTGCCTTTGTAACCTTTCTACCTTGTGATACAATGCATTTTTAGTCAGCCTTCCTCATTCTACTCTCTGTAACAAAGCTCATTCTTTTTGGAAAGGGAGGGTTCTCTGTTTGCCTGAAATCGTTACCTCTTGACAGCAATGAGAGCATTGTGTAACCTTACAACATAGAATTTTACAGCACAGGAACAGGCTCTGTAGCCCACCATGTCTGTGGTAAACATGATGTCACGACCAACTCCTATCCACCTGCATGTAAACCATATCCCTCCATGCCCTCAATTCCATGTGCCCATAAAAACCTTGGTCTCCAACAGATTTCTGAATGTCTCTCTTCATACCTCACTCTCTGTGTATCTTCGACCAGAATTTGTGTTCTCACTTTTCTAATTGTCATGAAGGATCATTAACTTTAAATATATCTCCATTTTCCTCCACAAATGCTCCCAACCTGCTGAGCATTTTCTATTTTTTTATTTCAGATTTTCAACATCTGTTGATTTTACATTTTTGAACTCCAAACACGCGTTACTTAACACATGAACTTTTCTAATTTGTTAATGAAGCTTGAAAGTGTCAACACCAGACTCAGGAAGAGACCCCTGTTATTAGGCTTCTGAACAGTCCTTCCTTAAGCTAGGATACTATCCATAAACCTCTGCCTCATTGGGGACATTGGACTTTGTCTATGGAACTGGTGCAGCACAATGCTGAGAACAACTGTATATTCTGCACTATATCATCTAACTGCACAGAATGCAACTGTACCTCGGTACACAGGACAATAATAGTTTCATAGTCACACAACATGAAAACAAATCCTTTGTCCCAACTCGTCAAGCTGACCAAGATGCCCCATCTAAGCTAGTTCCATTTTCCAGCATCTAGCCATGTCTAAATCTTTCTTATCCATGTACCTGTCCAAATGTCTTTTAAATGCTGTTGTAGTATCTTCCTCGACTACCTCCTCTGGCAGCTCGATCCATATACCCACCACTCCTGTGAGAAAGTTTCCTGCTTAAATTTGTGTTAAATTTTGGCCCTCTCACCTTAAACCTATGTACTCTGGTTTTTGATTGCCTTACCCTGGTAAAAGACTGTGCAATAACCCCTATCTAGTCTCATCATGATTTTATACAATTCTCTGATCACCACACAGCCTCCTGCACTCCATAAATAAAGTCCTAGCCTGGCCAACATTCTTCCCTATTCGCTCAGCCCCTGGAATCCTGGCAACGCCCTCATAAACCTTCTCTGCACTCGAAACCTAAACGTACCAACAATTGTACAGCAAGTCATTGGGGTAAACTCATTAAAATTCCTTTCCTTAGTGATTATGGGATAAAACCGTGCTTCCTTACCTGGCGCAAGTTGGTGCCCTTAGCTTGGGCAACTCTCAGGATGGCAACAATGGGAATCCACATGATGCAGAAGATTAGTATAAACCAGCCAAGAGCTGTTGCCCACTCTGGGTACTCAACAGGTCCATATGTAGGCATGGAAAATGTCGCCAAGGACCAGAATAATATTACCTGTGTCAAATGATTGGACATAACAAGAAATAATTTAATGAGACTTGGTCTGTAGTGGGATTGTTTTAAGTTTACATGTCTTACAAACTTGATTGAGGTTTTTGATGAGATGACAAAGGTAATCGGGGCCAAGAAGGGCAGTAAATGAGGATAGGGCAGTAAAAGTTGGCCACATCTATTTTATTAAGGCGTTTTATCCTTCGATGCTGGCTGATCCAGAAATTTAAGATGCATGGGATCCACCAAAGATGCAATGATTTGGTCATTTAGATTCAGAACTGGTTTACCAATAGAAGTCAGAGGGTATTGGTGGAAGGGTGTTATTCTGGCTGGATGTCTGTGATCAGCGGTGATCCGCAAAGGTATGTAAATATAAGTAGTAAATGACTTGGACAAAATATAGACAAGTTAGTGAGCAAGTTTGTAAATGACACAAAATTGATTGGAATGTGGACAGTGAAGATGGTTGTCAGTGGATAGAGTGGGATATTGATCAGCTATACATTCGGGTGGGTAAACAGTAAATGGAGGTTCATCCATGCAAGTGTGAGATGTTGCACTTTGGGAAGGGAAAGTACACAGTTAATAGCAAGACATTTAACAGAACTGATGTACAGAGGTATCTTGTAGACCAAGTCCATAGCTACATGAATGTGGCAATGCATATTGATAGAATGGTAAAGCAGGCATACAGAGCTTTCAGAAAGTTTTCAAACCCCTTCATTTTCCCACATTTTATTACGTTACAGCCTTATTCTAAAATGGATTAAATTCATTTTTTAATCATGAATCTATACACAATACCCCATAATAAATAAGCGAAAACATGTGTTTAGAAATGTCTACAAAGTAATTAAAAATAAATAACTGAAATATCACATTTACATAAGTATTCAGACCCTTTACACTGTACTTTGTTGAGGCACCTTTGGCACCGATTACAGCCTCAAGTCTTCTTGGGTATGACGCTACAAACTTGGCACACCTGTATTTGGGTAATTTCTCCCTTTCTTCTCTGCAGATCCTCTCAAGCTCTGTCAGGTTGGATGGGGAGCGTCGATGCACAGCTATTTTCAGGTCTCCCCAGAGATGTTCGACCAGGTTCAAGTCCGGGCTCTGGCTGGGCCACTCAAGGACATGCACAGAGTTGTCACGAAGCCACTCCTGCGTTGTCTTGGCTGTGTGCTTAGGGTCATTGTCCTGTTGGAAGGTGAACCTCTGCCCCAGTCTGAGGTTCTGAATGCTCTGGAGCAGGTTTTCATCAAGGATCTCTTTGTACTTTGCTCCATTCATCTTTCCCTTGATCCTGACTAGTCTCCCAGTTCCTGCCGCTGAAAAACATCCCCACAGCATGATGCTGCCACCACCATGCTTCACCGTAGGTATGGTACTGGCCAGGTGATGAGCAGTTTCCTCCCGACGTGACTCTTGGCATTCAGGCCAAAGAGTTAGATCTTGGTTTCAGCAGACCAGAGAATCTTGTTTAGGTGCCTTTTGACAAACTCCAAGTGGGCTGTCATGTGCCTTTTACTGAGGAGTGGCTTCCGTCTGGCCACTCTAACATAAAGGCCTGAATGGTGGAATGCTGCAGATATAGTTGTCCTTCTGGAAGTTTCTCCCATCTCCACAGAGAAACTCTGGAGCTCTGTCAGAGTGACCATCGGGTTCTTGGTCACCACCCTGACCAAGACCCTTCTCCCCGATTGCTCAGTTTTGTCGGGCGGCCAGCTCTATGAAGAGTCCTGGTGGTTTCAATGTTCTTCCATTTAAGAATGTCGGATGCCACTGTGCTCTTTGGGACATGCAATGCTGCAGAAATTGTTTTATACCCTTCCCCAGATCTATGTCTCGACACAATCCTGTCGAGGAGGTCTACAGATAATTCCTTTGTCTTCATGGCATAGCAACGGTTCATAGCTAAGGGTCTGTATACTTATGTAAATGTGATATTTCAGTTATTTATTTTTAATTACTTTGCAAACATTTCTAAACACCTTTTATATTATGAGGTATTGTGTGTAGATTGATGATAAAAATATGATTTAATCCAGTTTAGAATAAGGCTGTAACGTAACAAAATGTGGAAAAGACGAAGGGGTCTGAATACTTTCTGTGTGGCATGTTTGCATTCATCAATCGGGGCATCGAATGCAAGAGTCAGGAAGTTATGTTTGAGCTTCATAAAACTTTGGTTAGGTCACATTTGGAGTACTGTGTGCTGTTCTAGTCGACCATTAGAGGGAGGATGTTGTGGATTTGGATTGGGTGCAGAAGAGGTTTAACAGAACGCTGCTTGGATTAGAGGGCATTAGCTATAAGGAAAGATTGGACAAACTTGGATTGTTCACTCTGGAACATTAGAAGCACAGGGGCAACTTTATAGAAATTGAAAGGCGCAGATAGAGCAGACATTTTCCCCAGATGGAAATGGCAAAGACTGGAGGACAGAGCTTTCTAGTCAGAGGGTGAAAGTTTGAAAGGAGATATGGAGGATGTGTTTTATTTTACACAGGAAGTGGTGGGTGCATGGAACACCATGGTTGAGGGGGCAGATATGATAGTGGTGTTTGAGAGGCTTTTGGATAAGCACATGAATATACAAGTAATGGAATGATATGGATCATGTGCAGGCAGAGATTAGTTTAATGATATTGTGGCAGACATTATGGGTCAAAGGACATGTTTCTGTGCTCTAAACTTCTATGTTCTAAACCAATAAATATTGCAAAGTTTCCTTACAGCCAGCAAGCTAGGAGAGATGAAAAACCAACACACTCTCCACCACAGCCAGAAGAACCAACTCTTGCTCCCAATCATCATCTCAATGTCCTTGATGAACCTGTTTATCCCTGTGAACAACAAGAAAACACGGACAGGCATTGAAGTGTCTTCTCTGGTCTATAGTACTGCATTTTTATGCACATATCTTGCGTAAGGAACAGATTAAATTATAAAATGGATGCAATGTTAATTTCAGACAAGGTAAGAGTCTTATTTCTCTCAATATTTCATTCTCCTGCAAATACATCATCTTTAATTATCAATTTATCTGCCTCTGGCAAGGATGCCATCTCTTCCTTCCAATAGATACATAGATACATAGAAAATAGGTGCAGGAGTAGGCCATTCGGCCCTTCGAGCCTGCACCGCCATTCAATGTGATCATGGCTGATCATCCAACTCAGTATCCCGTACCTGCCTTCTCTCCATACCCCCTGATCCCTTTAGCCACAAGGGCCACATCTAACTCCCTCTTAAATATAGCCAATGAACTGGCCTCAACTACCCTCTGTGGCAAGAGAGTTCCAGAGATTCACCACTCTCTGTGTGAAAAAGCTTTCCTCATCTCGGTCTTAAAGGATTTCCCCTTATCCTTAAGCTGTGACCCCTTCTCCTGGACTTCCCCAACATCGGGAACAATCTTCCTGCATCAAGCCTGTCCAACCCCATAAGAATTTTGTACGTTTCTATAAGATCCCCTCTCAATCGCCTAAATTCAAGCGAGTATAAGCCAAGTCTATCCAGTCTTTCTTCATATGAAAGTCCTGACATCCCAGGAATCAGTCTGGTGAACCTTCTCTGCACTCCCTCTATGGCTATATGTCCTTCCTCAGATTTGGAGACCAAAACTGTACGCAATACTCCAGGTGTGGTCTCACCAAGACCCTGTACAACTGCAGTAGAACCTCCCTGCGCCTATACTCAAATCCTCTTGCTATGAAGGCCAACATACCATTCGCTTTCTTCACTGCCTGCTGCACCTGCATGCCTACTTTCAATGACTGGTGTACCATGACACCCAGGTCTCGCTGCATCTCCCCATTTCCTAATCGGCCACCATTTAGATAATAGTCTGCCTTCCCGTTTTTGCCACCAAAGTGGATAACCTCACATTTATCCACATTATACTGCATCTGCCAAACATTTGCCCACTCACCCAGCCTATCCAAGTCACCTTGCAGTCTCCTAGGCATCCTCCTCACAGCTAACACTGCCCCCCAGCTTAGTGTCATCCGCAAACTTGGAGATGTTGCTTTCAATTCCCTCGTCCAGATCATTAATATAAATTGTAAATAGCTGGGGTCCCAGCACTGAGCCTTGCGGTACCCCACTAGTCACTGCCTGCCATTGTGAAAAGGACCCGTTTACTCCTACTCTTTGCTTCCTGTTTGCCAGCCAGTTCTCTATCCACATCAATACTGAACCCCCAATACCGTGTGATTTAAGTTTGTATCCTAATCTCTTATGTGGTACCTTGTCGAAAGCCTTCTGAAAGTCCAGATACAACACATCCACTGGTTTCCCCTATCCACTCTACTAGTTACATCCTCGAAAAATTCTATAAGATTCGTCAGACACGATTTACCTTTCGTAAATCCATGCTGACATTGTCCAATGATTTCACCACTTTCCAAATGTGCTGCTATCCCATCTTTAATAACTGACTCTAGCAGTTTCCCCACTACCGATGTTAGACTAACTGGTTGGTAATTCCCCGTTTTCTCTCTCCCTCCCTTCTTAAAAAAGTGGGGTTACGTTTGCTACCCTCCAATCCTCAGGAACTACTCCAGAATCTAAAGAGTTTTGAAAAATTATTACTAATGCATCCACTATTTCTGGAGCTACTTCCTTAAGTACTCTGGGATGCAGCCTATCTGGCCCTGGTGATTTATCGGCCTTTAATCCATTCAATTTACCCAACACCACTTCCCGACTAACCTGGATTTCACTCAGTTCCTCCATCTCCTTTGACCCGCGGCCCCCTGCTGTTTTCGGCAGATTATTTATGTCTTCCTTAGTGAAGACGGAACCAAAGTAGTTATTCAATTGGTCCGCCATATCCTTGTTCCCCATGATCAATTCACCTGTTTCTGACTGCAAGGGACCTACATTTGTTTTAACTAATCTCTTTCTCTTCACATATCTATAAAAACGTTTGCAGTCAGTTTTTATGTACCCTGCCAGTTTCCTTTCATAATCTATTTTCCCTTTCCTAATTAAGCCCTTTGTCCTCCTCTGCTGGTCTCTTAATTTCTCCCAGTCCTCTGGTATGCTGCTTTTTCTGGCTAATTTGTACGCATCATCTTTTGCTTTGATACGATCCCTGATTTCCCTTGTTATCCACGGATGCACTACCTTCCCTGATTTATTCTTTTGCCAAACTGGATGAACAATTTTTGTAGTTCATCCATGCAGTCTTTAAATGCCTTCCATTGCATATCCACCGTCAACCCTTTTAGAACTAATTGCCAGTCAATCTTGGCCAATTCACGTCTCATACCCTCAAAGTTACCTTTCTTTAAGTTCAGAACCGTTGTTTCTGAATTAACAATGTCACTCTCCATCCTAATGAAGAACTCAACCATATTATGGTCACTCTTGCCCAAGGGGGCACGCACAACAAGTCTGCTAACTAACCCTTCCTCATTACTCAATACCCAGTCTAGAATAGCCTGCTCTCTCGTTGGTTCCTCTACATGTTGGTTTAGATAACTATCCCTCATACATTCCAAGAAATCCTCTTCCTCAGCACCCCAGCCAATTTGATTCACCCAATCTATATGTAGATTGAAGTCACCCATTATAACTGTTTTGCCTTTGTTGCACGCATTTCTAATTTCCTGTTTGATGCCATCCCCAACTTCACCTACTACTGCTAGGTGGCCTGTGCACAACACCCACCAGCGTTTTCTGCCCCTTAGTGTTCGCAGCTCTACCCATACCGATTCCACATCCTCCAAGCTAATGTCCTTCCTTTCCACTGCGTTAATCTCCTCTCTAACCAGCAACGCTACCCCACCACCTTTTCCTTTCTCTCTATCCCTCCTGAATATTGAAATATCCCTGGATGTTCAGCTCCCAGCCTTGGTCACCCTGGAGCCATGTCTCCGTGATCCCAACTATATCATAATCATTAATTGCTATCTGCACGTTCAACTCATCCACCTTATTACGAATGCTCCTTGCATTGAGACACAAAGCCTTCAGGCTTGTTTTTACAACGCTCTTACCCCTTATACAATTATGTTGAAAAGTGGCTCTTTTTAATTTTTGCCCTGGATTTGTCTGCCTGCCACTTTTACTTTTCACCTTGCTACCTATTGCTTCCGCCCGCATTTTACACCCCTCTGATTCTCTGCTCACCCATTTAAGAACACCACCACCTCTTATTCTCTGTTTATTATTTTTTTCTTCTTTCCCCCCTACATGTTGGGTCTGAGTGCTTTCCTTCTCTGCCTCCTGCCTCACACACTGTCTAATAGCATTCTCTATTTGAGTCCCTCCCCTAACCATTCTAGTTTAAAGTCTCCCCAGTAGCCTTTGCAGATCTCCCTGCCAGGATATCGGTCCCCCTCAGGTTCAAGTGCAACCCATCCTTTTTGTACAGGTCGAACCTTTCACAAAAGAGGTCCCAATGATCCAGAAATTTGAATCCCTGCCTTCTGCACCAGTCCTTCAGCCACGCATTTATCCTCCACCTCGCTCCATTCCTACTCTCACTGTCGCGTGGCACAGGCAGTAATCCCGAGATTGTTACCTTTGCTGTCCTTCTCAAAACAACACAAGATACAAGCAACATGAAATTAAAGTGATGAGTAGAAAGGATTGGGGATGTGCAAAGATATGGGGAGGGGTGCATATCCTTGTCTCCTTGACTGGACCTCCTCCCACCCTGACTCACACCAAGGACATCATCCATTATTTCCAATTCCTCTGTCTCCTCCCAAGATAAGGCTTTCCACTCTCGGGAGATGTTCTCTGTCTTCATTAAACCTGTCTTCTCACCTGCTCATGGATGAAGCCCTCATCTGTGTCCCACCATTCTGCTCTCACTTCCCTTCACCCCCACACAGAACCTCCTGTGATTCTGTTGTCATCATAATTGGGAGATATTATGAAATGACTTCCATAATAACATGGCTTCATTGAGCCTGCACTACCATTTATATGCATCATGAACTTAAGTCACTTTACATAAAGCACCTGTTGCAGGTGTCAACTTCTACATCCGTGAGACCAAGCGCAGGCAATCGCTTCGCCCAACACCACCGATCAGCTCGCAATAACCAACCTGATCTCCCGGTGGCTCAGCACTGCAACTCCCCCTCCCATTCCGAATCCGACCTTTCTGTCCTGGGCCTCCTCCATTGCCAGAGTGAGTCCCAGTGCAAATTGGAGGAATAGCACCTCATTTTTCGCTTGGGTAGTTTATACCTCAGCGGTATAAACATTGACTTCCATTTCAGGTCGTCCTTGCTTTCTCCTCCTTCCCCTCCCCTTCCCAGCTCCTCCATCAGCCTACTGTTTCTGCCCCCCTCACCCCGATATCAGTCTGAAGAAGGGTCTCGACCAGAAACGTCACCTATTCCTTCTTTCTCATAGATGCTGCCTCACTTGCTGAGTTTAAAGCTATGCCCTCCAGTTAAATGTACAACTCCTCCCCCTTCTGTCGTGGGGTAGACTGACTCTCCCACCCCTCCCCTATCTTTGCACATCCCCAATCCTTTCTACTCGTCACTTTAATTTCATGTTTCTTCTATCTTGTGTTATTGTGATTGTTGGCAGATCAATTTCACTCCTGGGATAAATAAAGTTCTATCGTATTTGATATCTCCATCTTTTTGTTCAAGAGTGAAGTCCTTCAGACAACATTTCTATCAGCAATTAACAAAAGCTGTAGCAATGCATATCCAGCCATCAACAGCTACAGCCCAGGAAGTAAAAGGCGTTAAGGGTGAAGGATGTAGAAAGCACTGCGTGGATCAGGGTGAGCTTTGAGCAACAAGGGGAAAAGGATTTTGACAGTTCAGGCAAAACTTTTTCTTTACTGGCCACATTTGGTTAAGGACTTACTATATTACATCATCCGATTAACTTGTTCATTTATTCCAATCCTCAAGAACAAAAGGGAGTACAAAAAGTAGTGAACACTACCCAGTCCATCATAGATACTGACCTCCCCACCATAGAAGGGATCGATAGGAGGCACTGCCTCAAAAGGGCAGCCAGCATCGTCAATAACCAACACCACCCAGGCCATGCTCTCATTTCACTGCTGCCATTGGGAAGATGATACAGGAGTCTGAACACCATGACCACTCAGTTCAAAAACAGCTTCTTCCCCATAATGATTCACATTCCTCCATTCACTGTGCATCAATGTGCCTATCCAAAAGTCTCATAGGCACCACTATTGTATCTGCCTCCACCACCACCAGTGGCAGCACATTCCAGGCCCCTACCACCCTCTGCTTCAAAAAACCTGCCTACCCTCCCATTCCTATTTTTCTGTTTATTATGCTATCTATGATTATTGTCTTTATAGGACTGTTAGTGTCGCAGCAAGTAAGAATTCCATTGTTGTGTTTATGGTACATATGACAATTAAACACTCTTAACTTAATCGTCATGCATTTCGTGTTTTAACAATCTAATTTAGAGTCAGCACTTTCCCTGTTGTGTTTACCATAAATCCAGCTCAGACCGGTCACTTCCGACAGGGCCACAATCAAGAGAATCCACCCGGTGCAGAAATAATCAATTAAATTCAACCAGTAAATTCCAGCCTAAAATTAAAGCCAGAGTTAGAAAATGCTGCATCACAAAATCACAGTATCAACATTAAAATTAGACTTTCAATGAGATTGGAAACTTCCAAAATGTATCCTGCCTTTCCTCACCTTTCAAGGCTTGTACGGCATCTCTTTCTGGCTCTCTAACTCAGCAATGCATTTAATGCTAATGTCCACATGGTTTTACAACTAAATATGAGCAAAAGAGCCCAGATGATGTTTGAAACCACATGGTGTTCAAACTAAGAGAGTACAGTTTTCAGGTAGATAGACACAAGATGCTGGAGTAACCCAGCAGGACAGGCATCATCTCTGGGTAGAATGAATGGGTGACGCTTTGGGTCGAGACCCTTCTTCAGACTGAGATTTCAGGTGACAGGAGATTTAAAATGAACCTCAGGTTAAATTAAGACAGAGTGGTTAATATTTGGAATGCACTACCAGAGGAGGTGGTGGGATCATAGAAACATGGAAACATAGGTGCAGGAGTAGGCCAATCGCCCCTTTAAGCCAGCACCGCCATTCAATATGTTCAGGGCTGATCCAAAATCAATACCCCGTTCTGGCTTTTTGCCCATATCCCTTGATTCCCTTACCCCTAACTCTCTAGAAAACATCCGGTGAATTGGCCTCCACTGGCTTCTGTGGCAGAGAATTCCACAGATTCACAACTATCCGGGTGAAGACGTTTTTCCTCTTCTCAGTCCTAGATACATAGATACATAGAAAATAGGTGCAGGAGTAGGCCATTCGGCCCTTCGAGCCTGCACCGCCATTCAATATGATCATGGCTGATCATCAAACTCAGTATCACGTACCTGCCTTCTCTCCATACCCCCTGATCCCTTTAACCACAAGGGCCACATCGAACTCCCTCTTAAATATAGCCAATGAACTGGCCTCAACTACCCTCTGTGGCAGAGAGTTCCAGAGATTCACCACTCTCTGTGTGAAAAAGTTTTTCCTCATCTCGGTCTTAAAGGATTTCCCCCTTATCCTTAAGCTGTGACCCCTTGTCCTGGACTTCCCCAACATCGGGAACAATCTTCCTGCATCTAGCCTGTCCAACCCCATAAGAATTTTGTACGTTTCTATAAGATCCCCTCTCAATCCCTTAAATTCTAGCGAGTATAAGCCAATGTAGCAATGTAGCAATGTTAGCCAATGTAGCCAATGTTACAAAATTTTGAGATTTTAAAAATAAAGTCTGCAATTTATCCCATCAGATAAAGCATAAAAAGAAGTTTAATTTGACACCTAATTCACTTTCATATCTTCAGTATTAAAGAAGTTATGGCCATTTTCATACTCGGAAATTAGCATCTTGTTCCCTATTGCTTTTCCATTGACTTAACACAAAAGCTGTGATCGAGGACAGTTAAAAGCCCATAAATTTCTTAAAAATTAAGATAACTGAAAGAGATTTTCAGTTATTATAGATTGAAGCAATCTGAAACAAATATGAAACAATCTTACTTAGAAGACATGAAAGTAAAGCATATAATTAGTTAGTTACCTAATTGTAGCTAATTACAAAATTCAATTACTAGATCTAAACATCTATCAATTTCTTAAGAATAGATTAACATTTTTAAATAGCCTAAGTGTCCAAATAACATTCACACAATAATTCACAATATAACATAATTTTTAAATCTCATTTTCATGAATTTACAGGCCAAATGGAAGGAATTGAATGTTTAATACCTGTAAATTAATGGGCATTTAAATCATCTTGTGAGTGAGGATTTCTGGAACGCGATCTTTTCTAACGTTCATTTGCGGTGAATTTAACCCCATATTGGCATGAAAAATACTGCCGTTAATTCGGGGAATAAAATCACCGTGTCGCATGAAAAAATGTGAATTAAATGCTTCTTAAGAAGCACTTTTATACATTTAAAGAAACCACTTTCGTTTACCTGTCCCGTGTGTGAAATCCATCCCCGTTATCGGCGTTGACGCTTCAGGAGCTGATATTAAAATTACTCTAGCGCTGACATTGTCGATTTAATAAAAATAAAAAATACACAAAAGGCCACTAGGAACGATTCTTCAGCCAACGCTTGTACTCCAACAAAATATTAACCAGGACAAGGGAGGAGAAACCCGCGTTTTAACCCCGCCCCCCCTTAAAGGCGCCAAAATCGCGCACACGGCCAGTGGCAGAATTACAGCGCGACTGAAGGTAAGTTTTGTAACATACCTACTAAATGGCCTACCCCTTATTCTTAAATTGTGACCTCTGGTTCTGGACTCCCCCAACATCTGGAAAAAATGTCCTGCATCTAGCCAGTCCAATCCTCTAAGAATTTTATATGTTTCTATAAGATCCCCTCTCACCCTTCTAAATTCCAGCTAATACAAGCCCAGTCGACCCATTCTTTCATTATACATCAGTCCCGCCACCCCAGGAATTAACATGATGAACCTACGCTGCACTCCCTCAACTGCAATAATGTATTTCATCAAAATAAGAGACTAACAATACTCCAGGTGCCGTCTCACCAGGGCCCTGTACAATTGCTCCTAAACTCAAATTCTTTGGCAATTAAGGCCAACATGCCATTAGCTTTCTTCACTGCCTGCTGTACCTGCATGCTTACTTTCAGTGACTGATGTACAAGCACACCCAGGTCTCGTTGCACCTCCCCTTCTCCTAATCTGACACCATTCAGATAATAATTTGCCTTCCTGTTCTTGCCACCAAAGTGGATATCCTCACATTTACCCACATTATACTGCATCTGCCATGCATCTGCCCACTCACCCAACCTATCCAGTCAACCTGCAGCCTCATATCATACACCTTGCAGCTCAGACTGCCACCCAGCTTTGTGTCATCCGCAAATTTAGAGATGCTACATTTAATTCCCTCGTCTAACTCGCTAATCTATATAATTAAAACTCTAATCTTGACCATTTCCTGTTTGCGCTCTATATTGATTTTATAAAAAATTCTACAACTTATGATTGTGATCTTTGGCCATCTTACTCAGAGTCCCCCTCCGTTCATCAGGGCAGAGGATTTTTCACATCGATGATAAATGCAAGACTTATTAATGTTTAAAAAAATGTTGAGATTCTCTCTCCTGTCAATCACGCCATGAAGGCCACGCCCCTTACGGTGGGAGGGGGAAGGGACTATATAACCTAGAAGTGTGGACGTGGCTCAGTCTCTGCAAGATGGGGAGGGAGAGGTCACGACTCTCAGTCTGAGCTGTGAATTAATTGAACATACTGAATAGACAATAGACAATAGACAATAGGTGCAGGAGTAGGCCATTGGCCCTTCGAGCAAGCACCGCCATTCTATGTGATCATGGCTGATCATCCCCAATCAGTACACCGTTCCTGCCTTCTCCCCATATTCCCTGACTCCGCTATTTTTAAGACCCCCATCTAGCTCTCTCTTGAAAACATCCAGAGAACCTGACGCAGAGAATTCCACAGACTCACCACTCTCTGTGAGTAAAAGTGTTTCCTCGTCTCCTTTCTAAATGGCTTACTCCTTATTCTTAAACTGTGGTCCCTGGTTCTGAACTCCCCCAACATCGGGAACATGTTTCCTGCCTCTAGTGTGTCCAAGCGCTTAACAATCTAATAAGTTTCAATGAGATGCCCTCTCATCCTTCTAAACTGCAAAGTGTACAAGTCCAGCTGCTCCATTCTCTCAGCATATGACAGTCCCGCCATCCCGGGAATTAACCTTCTAAACCTACGCTGCACTCCCTCAATAGCAAGAATGTCCTTCCTCAAATTAGGGGACCAAAACCGCACACAATACTCCAGGTGTGGTCTCACTAGGGCTCTGTACAACTGCAGAAGGACCTCTTTGCTCCTATATTCGATTCCTCTTGTTATAAAGGCAAACATGGCATTCGCTATGTCTACTGAACTGCGAGTGTGGTTTTTATGTGGTTTTCATGGTGGTTTTACCCTGCTTGAAATGGTATGAAACTGCATTTCAATTTGGTGGCCTTCCACCCTGCTTGAAGTGGTATGAAACAGCATTTGAATTTGGTGGCCTTGCACCTTGCTTGAAATGGTATGAAACGGTATTTGAATTTGGTGGCATTGCACCCTGCTTCAAATGGTATGAAACTGCATTTGAATTTGGTGGCCTTGCACCCTGCTTGAAATGGTATGAAACTGCATTTGAATTTGGTGGCCTTGCACCCTGCTTGAAATGGTATGAAACGGCTTTTGAATTTGGTGGCCTTGCACCCTGCTTGAAATGGTATGAATCTGCATTTGAATTTGGTGGACTTGCACCTTGCTTGAAATGGTATGAAACGGCACTTGAATTTGGTGGCCTTGCACCCTGCTTGAAATAGTATGAAACGGCACTTGAATTTGATGGTCTTGCACCCTGCTTGAAAGGGTATGAAACTACATTTGAATTTGGTGGCATTGCACCCTGCTTGAAATGGTATGAAACTGCATTTGAATTTGGAGGCCATGCACCCTGCTTGAAATGTTATGAATCTGCATTTGAATATGGTGGCCTTGCACCATGCTTGAAATGGTATGAAACTGCATTTGAATTTGATGGCCTTGCACCCTGCTTGAAATGGTATGAATCTGCACTTGAATTTGGTGGCCTTGCACTCTGCTTGAAGTGGTATGAAACTGCATTTGAATTTGGTGGCCTTGCACCATGCTTAATGGGTATGAAACGGCACTTGAATTTGATGGTCTTGCTTTCTAGCTTTCCCTCTCAGCCCATTCTCCTGCCTTCTGCCCATAACCCCTGACACACGAACTAATCAAGAATATGTGAATCTCCACCTTAAAAATATCAATTGACAGCTTCCACAGCCGTCTATGGCAATGAATTCCACTGATTTACCACCATCTGACTGAAGAAATTCCTCCTCATCTCCTTTCCAAAGATGCATTATTTTATTCTGAGGCTGGGCTGAGGGATCCTTGTTGTACAGGGACAAGAAGCATTGATGCATTTCATCCATCAGCAGAAGGATCAAACCAGTCTTCTGAGCTAAACTCAGGCTGAAGAAATGTTCTCTTTCAATTAACTTTGCTATTTTCATATTCCTTTCTCTCCATAGAGGTAATTATCCTCTTCACACTTGGTCCCGCAATGTCCACATAAACTGTTTAAAGTCTCATCAGTTTAATTCATTTTGTAATATTCTATCTTTACCTAATTAGCTTATTTTACCTGCCAGATGTTCCTGGCATTTGGAATGCATCTGTTTCTTCCATTATTCACTCATTACTTGCCCTGTTCTTTCTACACATTGTCAATGCCCTTATGTTGTTTCTATTTCCATGTAAAGTGTTAGCCCATAGTTCTGTTCTTTCAATCACATTGTATAGATTACAATCTAGTCCCTGAAAGTGGCAATACAAGTGGCAATGTAGCCAATTGTGGACGCAGCACAGACCATCACACAAACCAACCTCCCTTCCATTGACTCTATTGATCCCTCATGCTGCCTCGGCAAGGCCAGCAGTAGAATCTTCTCCACCCTCCCATCAGGCAAAACATAATCAAGTGTGAAAACACGCACTTCCAGATTCAGAGACAGTTTCTTCCCAGATGTTATCAGGCAACTGAACCATCCTACCGCAACCAGAGAGCAGTCCTGAACTACTAGCTACATCACTGCAGACCCCCCCCCCCCCCCCCGGAACTATCTGTGATTGGACTTTACTAGCTTTATCTTGCACTAAACGTTATCCCCGAATCATGTATCTGTGAATGGCTCGATTGTAATCTTGTATTGCCATTCTGCTGACTGGTTAGCACGCAACAAAAGCTTTTCACTGTGGATATGGATAATGTGCAGTCCAATAAGGATTGGTCTTAATGACATGTTTAACAGATACATTGTGGGCCAAAGGGCCTGTTTCTGTGCTGTTCTATGTTCTCCACAAAATCCTTTAGCTGGAGCAACAGAGCCAGGCTGATGGGTAGAACAAAGATGATGTGAGGAAAGGAATGGTCGGTGTTTCTGGTCAAATCCCAGCATTAAGACAGCGAGATTCTTCCTTAAATCCTGCTCCCATCAAGTTTTTAATCAGCTATGACAGCACTAAACATAAACAAACTATTAAAGAACATCATACCTCTGTAACAAACACAAGGCCGAGGAAATAAAACACCAAGCAAATTCCACTTGTCATATAAATACGTTTCAATTTCAACATCTTAGGAAACTGGTCCAGCAGACTTGTTAGAATTGTTTCTGGGGAAAGAAATGTTTAAATCGAGGATAATCAGTGTCCCAAAGTATTCTCTCATAAGGTCAGAAGGAATAGGAGTAGATTTAGGCCATTCAGTCCATCAAGTCTACTCTGCCATTCTATCATAACTGATCTGTCTCTCCCTCCTGACCCCATTCTCTTGCCTTCTCCCCATAACTTCCCCCCACCCATACTAATCAAGAATCTATTTATCTCTGCCTTAGAAATATCCACTGATTTGCCCTCCACAGCCTTCTGAGGCAGAGAATTCCACAGATTCACAACTCTCTGGGTGAAAAGGTTTTTCTTCATCTCCGTTCTAAATGGCTTACCCCTTGTTCTTAAACTGTGGCCCTGGTTCTGGACTCCCCCAACATCGGGAACATGTTTCCTGCCTCTAGTGTATTCAATCCCTTAATAATCATATATGTTTCAATAAGATGCCCTCTCATCCTTCTAAATTCCATAGTATACAAGTCCAGCCACTCCATTCTATCAACATATGACAGTCTCGTCATCCCGGGAATTAACGCTGTGAACCTACGCTGCACTCACTCAATGGCAAGAATGTGCTTCCTCAAAGTAGAGGACCAAAACTGCACACAATACTCCAGGTGTGGTCTCACTAGGGCCCTGTACAACGGCAGAAGGACCTCTTTGCACCTATACTCAACTCCTCTTGTTATGAAGGCCAACATGCCATTAGCTTTCATCACTGCCTGCTGTACCAGCATGCTTACTTTCAGTGACTGATGAACAACAACACACCAGATCTTGTTGTTCTTCCCCTTTTCCGAACTTGACGCCATTCAGATAATAATCTGCCTTCCTGGTTTTGCCACCAAAGTGGATAACCACATTAAACTGCATCTGCCATGCTGCTGCCCACTCATCCAACATGTCCAAGTCACCCTGCATCCTCATAGCATCCTCCTCACAGTTCACACTGCCACCCAGCTTTGTGTCATCTGCAAATGTTACTTATAATCCCTTCATCTGAATCATTAATGTATATTGTAAATAGCTACTGTCCCAGCACCGAGCCTTGTGGTACCCCACAAGTCACTGCCTGCCATTCAGAAAGGGACCCGTTAATCCCTACTCTTTGTTTCCTGACTGCCAACCAATTTTCTATTCATGTCAGCACCCTACCCCCAATACCACGTGCTCCAATTTTGTCCACTAAGCTACTATGTGGGACCTTATCAAATGCTTTCTGAGAGTCCAGGTACACTACATCCGCTGGCTTAGTCATGATTAGTCATGCATGATTTCCCCTTCGTAAATCGCCTTTCACATCGATTCCTATTTCATTTGGCCATACTCTCCTATCCCTTCCTGAGCTTTCTGCCCCGTGAATTCTGGTATCTTTCTTAACTTTTCTTATACTCGTTTTCCCTTTAACTTCATCCTTATATCTCCAGTTTGTCTCCTCCCCCCCCCCCCCCCCAACTCTCTCTTTCCTAAAAGGTCCTTTAATTCTGAGGCTATGACCTCTAGTCCTAGACTCCCCCACTAGTGGAAACATCCTCTCCACATCCACTCTATCCAGGCCTTTTACTATTCTGTATGTTTCAATGAGGTCCCCCTTATTCTTCCAAACTCTAGAGAGTACAGGCCCAGTGCCAACAAACGCTCATCATACGTTAACCTACTCATTCCTGGGATCATTCTTGTAAAACTTCCTCTGCACCCTCTCCAGAGCCAGGACATCCTTCCTCAGATATGGTGCCCAAATTGCTCACAATATTCCAAATGCGGCCTGACCAGTGCCTTATAGAGCCTCAACATTACATCCCTGTTATTGTACACAAGCCCTCTTGAAATTAGTTTACTTCCTTTATTACCGATTCGACTTGCAGGTTAACCTTTTGGGAATCCTGCACCAGCATTCCCAAGTCCCTTTGCACATCCGATTTCGGGATTATTACCCGATTTAGAAAATAGTCTACGCCTTTATTCCTACTAACAAAATACATGACCTCACACTTTGCTACATTATATTCCACCTGCCACTTCTCTGCTCATTCTCCCAGCCTGTCCATGTCCTGCTGCAGTCCCTGCTTTCTCTACACTACCTGCCCCTCCACCTATTTTCGTATCATCTGCAAACTTTGCCACAGAGCCTTCAATCTCCTCGTCCAATCATTAATATACAACATGAAGAGGAGCGGCCCCAGCACCGACCCTCGTGGAACTCCGCTAGTTACTGGCAGCCAACCAGAAACAGCCCCCTTTATTGCCACTCTTTATCTTCTGCCAACCAGCCAACCTGCTGTCCATGCTGTATCTGCCCATTGATACCGTGGGCTCTCATCTTCCGAAGCAGCCCAACACATGGCACCTTATCAAAGGCTGGAGTGATGAGACTGAGGGAACAGATGAGGCAGTTTCTCTGTACATCTGTCCTCCAGATGTTATCCAGTTCCTGTTACTCTGAACGGGCGAATTGTTAGGGAGAAGCCGTCTACTGTACAATGACAGTGCATTCAGAAAGTATTCAGACCCCTTCACTTTTTCCACATTTTCCACATGGTTTAAATTCATTTTTTTATATCAATCTACACACAATACCCCAGAATGAAGAAGCAAAAACAGGTGTTTAGAAATGTTTGCAAAGTAATTAAAAATAAATAACTGAAATCACATTTACATGGCCCAAAGGTACTGCTTTCACACTATCTCTAAAGTAAACTAAAGTAATTTAATAATTTCTATTTGTAAATATCAAAACTATTGTTAAATTTGGCAGAGCCGCTCTTACCTAAACTTGCAAACTGAGTGTCGAGTCCCAGCGTGAGCAACATGAAGAAAAACAATACGGACCAGAGAGGAGCCCACGGCAGATGTGTTAAAGCCTCTGGGTAGGCGATGAAAGCCAAACCGAAACCTGAACAACAGGCACACATTCAGGTAATTATCCTTAAATATACTGTATTTATATTGTGAAGACAAGCAGGTATATTACACCTTGGAGTGATGTAATATTGAGATATGCAGCATTATATGAAGCAGTTGATGTTTCATTGAATGAAATGGAATTGAATACTGGGTTCGATGTACACAAGTATATGATTCATTAATACATCTTATAAGATCTCCTCCTTCACTGGTTCACTCCATAAATTGACACTCAGTGGGTAGAAGAGTGGTGGGACTGGACAAGGGAAGTTGCTCAAAAAGATAAGTAGTTGAGACCCTAATTCCATTTTCCAAAGATCTCATATTCATACAGCATGGAAACAGGCCATTCAGCCCAATTGTCCATGCTGACCAAGATGCCACTTCCACGCTTCTCCCAGTCTTTTGCATGATGTGAGATTCATGTAAATTTTCAGTTCTGGTTCAGGTTCATTTGCAGAATATCTAGATTTAAGTTTAGGTGTATTATTGCCGCACATAACGAGGTTCAGTGAAAAGCCTTAATTTGCATGTTATCCACAGATCAGATAATACTATACATTAATACATCAAGCCACACTGAAGAAGGAAGGGAAAGATACAGAGTACAGAATATAGTTTCTCAACATTGTAGCGCACTAGTTCCAATGGCCACAATGAGGTTCCTGAGACTGGTGGTGCACACTTTCAAGCTTCTGTATCTGGTGCCAGATTGGAGCAGGGAGAAGAAGGAATGAGACATCTTTGAGTATTTTGGCTGCTTTTCTGAAGCAACGTGAAGTGTAGATAGAGTCAATGGTGGGGAGTCTGGTATGTGTGATTGACTGGGCTACTCTCTGCAATTTCTTGCCTGCTTGGGCAGAGCTGTTCCCAAACCAAGCTGTGATGCAACATGACAGTGTGCTCTCTATGGAGCTTCTACAGACATAGTCACTGGAGACTTGCCAATTTTCCTCAGTCTCTTCAGCAAGTTAAGGCGTTGATGTGCATTTTTGGCTGTTGCTAGCTCCTTCATCTTGCTGACATTGAAGGAAACATTGCTGGCCTGACACCGTGATACTGTTCTCTATCTCCTTCCTGTACGTTGTCTCATCATTGTTTGTGATCTGACCCACCACAATGTGGTGTCATCTGCAAACTTGTAGACAGACCATATTTGGCCAGAGGGTAGCGAATGCTACAAACACAATGTGATTATCTAATTCAAGAGGTGCAGCTTTAATTGATGCAGACTAAGCGTTGCAAGTATATTGAGGTTGGTGCTGTTTACAGGCACCAACTGTAATGCATATGACCACCCAGTGGGCCAAATAGTTTGTTTCCATGCTGTATCTCTAAACTACACTAAACTAAGTCTAAGGCAGGTGTGAGATCCCCTGCTCAAATAACCTTCAGCACAGAGTGGAGACCACAGTTACCTGACTGAGCGACCTCCGAAACAGGCTTGTCCTGTATGTGAGCCATGTGTCCCAGGACGGAGAAGATGGCAAATCCGGCAAACACACTCGTGGCACAGTTCACCACACAGACAGTGATGGTGTCTCTGTAACAGTTGTTGTGGAATTTGTTGTAGGATGACAGGGTTATTAAGCAGCCCCAGCCCACTGATATAGAATAGAATATCTGAGTTGCAGCATCTTTCCAGACCTGGTGAATACAAGATGGAGTCAGTCAAATTTAACAAACTCATTCAACATTAATATAGTACGGAAAGCAGTAGAGCACAGGGTCAGGCCCTTGTCCACAATATCTGTGCTGAACTTGATGCCAAGATCAACTCATATTGACCTGCATATGACATATATCGCTCCATTCACTGCATTTCCCTGTGCCTAACCAAATGCCACTATTGTATCTGCCTCCACCACCACCCCTGGCAGTGTGTTCCAGGCCCCCACCACCCTCTGTACAAAACACTTGTCCCACACATCTCCTTTAAGAAGAAGGGCAATAAGGCTGCGCCTGAGAATAGTAAGATTAAACGAGAACTTACCAGTTTGAAGTTTGATCTTTATTTTATGAGGAGTTACGTTGGTGATTACGTGAAGAACCCCGTCAGGGCGCATGCGCGTCAATCTTCAAAGCAGCGGTATGAAATCACAGACAACACCATAATTGAAGTAACATATTAAGATGATCAACATGAGAACTACCATTATGACCTTTTTTCTATGAGAGAGGGTTGGGCGTGGCGGGCACGTAATCACCAACGTAACTCCTCATAAAATAAAGATCAAACTTCAAACTGGTAAGTTCTCGTTTAATCTTACTATTTTACTTCGGAGTCACGTGAGTGACTATGTGAAGATTTTAAAGCTCTGTGATTTTTATGCCGCAGATCAAAATCCCGGCTTCTCACTGCATCGATTGACTCTGAGTATCATCAATAATGCTGTAAACATGACATTGCATATCATGCAAAAACAAAACAGTTTTATTTTGGGTCATAAAACAACCAATAAACCCTCTTAATGTAGGGCAACAAACGAAACAGAATGAAACAGTATTGAAAACAGACTTTAAACAATAGCAACAGCACTCAATATTGAGTTGGCAAACAGCCCTCCATCGGCAATCAGCCGATGGTAGTATTGCTGAAACACAAGTTCATTTTTCCAACCTGCGGCTTTTAATATATGGTCGATGGGAACGTCCATCGCCCTGGCCGCGGATGTTGCTACTGCGCTAGTGGAATGAGATGTAAACACATAAATGTTAATTCCTGCCTGAACCAACTCTTGCTTTAACCACCTTGAGATAGTCTGAACTGCCACTCTTTTATGTTGGCTTCTTGTAACTGACAAATAATCCTGTTTCTTCTTGTCTTAAAGCCCTTGTGGCTTCAATGTAATGTAACAAATGTGTCCTTACACATAAAGATGGAGCTGTAGGATATGCTGAGAACACAATCTTAAAACCTGTCACACCTGGCCTGCTTTGTTTGAGCAGGTCAGAAATATAAAACAGAACATTCTCTGTATTCACTTCCATTCTCTCGAACTGACGTTTTTGGAAAGTCTGCACTCTCTGTACTGACACCAATGCCATTAGCATAGCCAATTTCATGGTTAATTTTAACAAAGTTATAGCCGTGACAGGGACCCAATGTCGAAGTATGTTACGAACAACGCTTACATCGCAGATTACCATATACCTAGGCTTAGGCGGTTTGGAATTAAAGATTCCTTTCATCAACCTAGATATGAGAGGGTTAGAACCTATACTTTGTGTCCGTGTACCTATTACAAGATATGCCGACAAAGCACTTCTAGCTGTATTGATAGCAGTATAGCTAAGACCCTCATCATAATAAAGTGTAGATAAACTCTAACACATTTTCAATAACTACAGTATCATATTGAATAGTCTTTTGAACACAATATTGTTCCCATTTTTTTTCTCTTCATAAGTCATATACTAGGGGCAACAGACAAGGATGTTCACTATCACCGCTGTTATTTGCTTTGGTAATTGAACCCCTTGCTGAAAAAATAAGAACACACTCGAATATTCACGGTTATAACACAAAATATTCAAACAACAAACTATCCCTATATGCTGATGATGTACTACTGTACATCACAAAACCACAAATTAGTATACCAAATATATTAAACTTAATTGAGGACTTTGGATCCTTTTCAGGATATAGAATAAATTGGAACAAAAGTGAAATTATGTCGATTAAACCAAAAGACTCAACACATCTCAGGAAATTCCCTTTTAAAATAGCTATGGAAAAATTCAAATATTTAGGAATTGAGATTACTAGAAATTACCATGATATGTTTAAAGCTAATTATAATCCCCTACTTAAGAAATTAAATAATCTGATTAAATTTTGGAAAACACTTCCGATGTCCTTAATAGGTAGGATAAATGCTATAAAAATGATTTTCTTACCACAAATCCTTTACCTATTTCAATCAATACCTATATATCTCCCAAAAAAGTTTTTCAAAAAACTGGACTCCGACATTACAAATTTTATATGGGATTACAAATCCCACAGAATACAAAGAACACACCTTAACAAACGAAAAGAGTTGGGGGGTCTAGCGCTCCCTAACTTTATGTATTATAACTGGGCAGTAAATATTAAAAATATGATTCACCTGCTGGACAATTCTGCCCAGCAGGTGGACTGGATTATAATGGAAAAAGGGGATTGCTCCCCGAATAATATAGGAGCGATTATTCTCTCTCCAATAAATTTGAATAATAAAAATTATAATAAAAATCCAATTATATATAGCACTATTAGAACATGGAAGCAAATAAAACAGAATCTAAAATTAAGAAACCTATCTCTCTTAATACCAATAGTCAATAACCCATCGTTTAAACCTTCAATCATAGATAAAGCATTTATACAATGGGAAAGAATGGGAATTAAAACGCTCGAAGATCTGTATGAATTAGAAAAATTACTATCATTCCAACAACTACAACTGAAATATAATTTGAAAAATAATCAATATTTTAAATATCTACAAATCTGTGACTATTTGAAAACACACACAAAAGATTATTATAATATGCCTTCCGACTTACTAGATGAAGCAATGAAGACAAAGGCGGAATCAGTTAATTTAATATCATACTTATATAATATCATCTTAAATATAGAAATACCCACAACAGATGGAATTAGAAGAGATTGGGAACAAGATCTAGGTATAAAAATTTCAAAAGAGAGTTGGGATAATCATTTATTACAGGTGCATAAATGCTCGATCAACGTACGACATACGCTTATCCAATTTAAAACATTACATAGATTATATTATTCAAAAACCAAACTAAATAAAATCTTTCCTAACGTCTCACCAATCTGTGATAAATGTATATGTCAAGAAGCTACCATAGCACATTCTTTTGTTTTTTGTACAAAAATCCAAAAATTCTGGTTTGAAATATTTGATATTTTTTCAAAATTAATCAAAATAAAACTGGTACCAAAACCAGAATGGATTATTTTTGGAATATCGGAAGGTATTCCTGAATTAAACGTGTATCAGAAGAATTTACTCAATTATGGGCTAATAATGGGAAAAAAGCTTATACTTAAATTCTGGAAAAATGCGCCCACACCAACAATAAAAATGTGGACATCAAATATGTTGGAAACATTACATCTGGAAGAGATGAGATTCCTCCTAGTAGGCAAAGTAGATCAATTTCAAAAGACGTGGTCTACGTTTTTGGACCTATTACAAGCATGAGGTGCAATAGTAATTTAGAAAAACAAATAAATAAATAAAAGGTATCTGGACCTGGTAATGGGAGGTAAAATAAAAACAGACTTGGTTGGTAGTTCCTTCTCTATGAAGTATGGTATAAGAGTTATAATAGAGCGATTGTTCCTTCTTTCTTTCTCTTTTTTTTTCTAGGGTCTATTTTCTAACTTTACTTCCTTCTCTAACTTCTTTTCTAAGGGGCTTTCTTTTCCCAACACTCTTTTGCACCTCACAACCTTTGCGCACTTTCTTCACTTTTCTTACTTCTTTCTTTTTCTTTCTTAAAGTTTAAAAAAGTGAAGCGGTACAAAAAATGTATTAATATATACGTGTTGTACATTACTGTAATCTACCGTACTTCTAAAAAATAAAAAAAAATAAAAAAAAAAATATATAAACTGTTATTGTCAAAAGGAAAAAAAAAAAAAAAAAAAAAAAAAAAAAATAATAATAATAATAATAATAAGTCATATACTGCTTTTGAGTACTCTTTCTCCAGGCTGCAGTGAGTATATCCACCGTTGGCCTAGAAAGTCCTCGACCAATGTAAGGCATTCTTAAAAACCTGCAAATTAACAGATCAATACGATCACATAACAGATGAACTTAACGTGTTACTGGATGGTCCAGCAAATTCCTACTGTTTGGAATCAGCAAAAGGAGTTTGGATCGCTATCTGTAACATCAGAGGGAACCATGGTTGAATCGGCCAATTTGGTATCACCAAAACCCCTGAACCGGCATCCTGCTTGATTTTCTCAAACACCGAGCTATGAGGCAGAATGGTGGGAAAATGTACACAAACATATCATCCCAATTTAGTGAAAAAGCATCAATTGCCACTGCCCCTGGATCTGGTGCCCATGAAACATATTTTGACCTTCCATATAGAAGTACTATGTTCTTGAACACATCCTGGTTCAACATCCACTCTGTATTATCACGGAATTTCCATGAGCTGCCATCTGGTACTATATTAAGTTTCCCTGGCAGATAGATAGCTCCAATCCAAATATCCATACTCCAGGTCCAATTTTATTTGCCAACCTCTCATATGATAACGATTTGATTCCACCCATGTGATTCATATAAGCAACTGCTGCAGTGTTGTCTATTTTACACTGCACATGCAAACTAGTTTTGTTAGTGCCATAAGCCTTGAATCCATAAAATACTCTTGGTTAATTCCCCATGTTTGCAGAAGCAATGTCCATCTGTCTCCACAGCTGGATCTTGTATCAGTAGCACCCTACCCAAGTGCTCTGACATCGGTCTGCAAAATCATGGAAGCTTGGTCCAATAACACTTTGGAACTACTAGTGGACACATGCTGAATCCCCCATTGTACTTCAGCAACAGCCTCTATTGATAGAAGCATAAGTCTGTTATAATGACCCTAATGTATCCTCAGTGCTTGTTCCTTTGACCTTTGTAATTGTAGATAATAAAGTGGCCATATTGAACTGCTGGAAATGCTGCCAGCAATTACCACAGCAGACTTGTCACCTGGCTAATTGAAGGCTGTGTGTGAGCAATTAACTTGATACAGCTCTTAATTAGCTCTACCCTTTTTTGCCTGGGCAAGGTCACAATCATGTTGATTAAGTCTATTGTGAACCCAACTAGTCAATTTGTGTCACAGGTATAAATTTAGATTTCTCTGGATAGCTTATGTTAAAAAGTGGTTTTTACCAACTACCACTGATGCTTCAGCTGTTTCCTTTGATTGTCCTACAATCAAGATATTATCTAGTTAAGCCATGAGCACATGCCCTTGACTTCTCATCATGCCTAGAATAGGTTTTAACAACTTTGTAATCACTCTAGGAGCTGAAGACAAACCATTAGGCAGTGCATTGTATTGGCATAATTGCCCCATCCAGATGAATTTTAAATCTTCTATCCTGCAAATGAACAGACACTGAATCCGCATCTTTAAGATCTCCTTCACAAACGTTTCCATCTTAAAATGTCTATACCGTACAAAAGGGTTAAGCCTATTCAGGTCCAGTATAATTCTGCATCCTCCCCATCCTTTTTTGGTCTGGGAAAGATATTGGACACAAACTGATGGCTTTGGTAAACTGCCTTAGCAATTACACCTTTATTACATAAGCTTGCAAGTTCCACCTGAACTTCCAATTGTTCAGTGATACTGAAATCAACTCCTTTTTGGAACATGTTCCATGGGTAAATCAGAATTTGCATTAAGCTTTGTTCGATATCCTTCTATAACCTTCAGTATAACCATATCTGAGGTATCACATTAGATCTGTGTACTTGCGAACCAGACCCACTTACCTCCTTACCACCTGGCATTCTTCCCCGGCCTCGAGCTGGATATCTCACCTTCCCTGGCGGTGCTACAGCCAAACGCCAACTGCGCTGCATCGTAGCTGGACTCGTCCCTTGCCCGGACCAGTCTCCTTGCTTATAGGGATACTTCTCCTCCAGCTCCTTCACCTGCTGTGTGAAATCCTCGCCAAACAGCTGTGCCGGTTGCACTGTGCCAGGCTGGCAGAGTGAAGCATTTTAGAATTGATGGTTGGTGTAATCGCAGTCTTGCGAAGGCAGTTGATCTCAACGTGGGCACTCCACAATAGCGCCTTTTGTTGTAATTTGTCATGGCCTCTCCATCCACCATCCTGGCAAAGCTCGTTATACCAGATGCCAGCAACTTTAAAAATATGCTGGAGCTTCACATGCTCCTGGGCTCTCATTAGTATGCCCATCTTGCCCCAATTCTTCCTGTTCCCAACAGTAACTTTTAACAGTCCACAGTTGATTGGGCTTTATGCTTCCTTACTGTCTCATCCATTGTCAGCTCCTGTAGCTGATGTGAGACTTGGTAATTTATGCTGGTGGCAATTTCCTCACCCAGAGGCTCACCAGCGTCCGATGTCATGGCAAACCGTGCTGCACACGGTGTCAGCTCTGGCAGCTGCCTGCCCTCCCTTTGGAAGACGTCGTCGGACTCAGGGTCAGAGCGTATCTGCCCTTCTGCACTCACCTCTTGCAAAGAGGGTGCTTTCAAGCAGGCCTCTACTAGGCACTGCCAGCGGAGCCATCCCTAAGGCTTCCCGCCTGCACAACTCCTCCTGGAGTGTGGCTTTGTGAAGCAGGCCTCTCCTAGGCACTGCCAGCGGAGCCGTCCGCACGGCCTCCCGCCTGCACAACTCCTCCTGGAGTATGGCTTTATGAAGCAGACCTCTCCTAGGCACTGCCAGCGGAGCCTTACCTATGGCTTCCCGCCTGCACAACTCCCCTGGAGTATGGCTTTATGAAGCAGACCTCTTCTAGGCACTGCCAGCGGAGCCTTCTCTATGGCTTCCCTTCAGCACTCCTCCTCCTGGAGCGTCTCTGTGGAGCAGCCCCTGTATGAGCTGCTCCTTTTGGATAACCGCTGGGGAACAGTATCCTGTCCCCGACGGGACTCTCGTGGCCCGACTCTGTGGAGTCTATACCGCTTACAGACTTGGGTTATGCCTACCGCCCGACTGGCATTGGCTGTGTACCCGGCTGGGCACTTTGCCAAGTCTGTCGCCGCACCGCTACTGGCTTGCGACTCCCCCGAGGTGACAGGCTGCCTTTCAGAAACTGCGTCCCGCAGCTCTCTCTCTCCTTGTCGGCAGCAGACCTGCACCTTTTCCTTGTTCCTGTATGTGGGGAAAAAAGAACACAGAAACACTTTCTTACTTTTTTCTAACTCCACCAAAGCCTCCCCGACTTTGGTGGAGCTGTAATTACTCACCTGCAGCAGGAGCACCGTGCTCCTGCTGCCGTTGTCGCCAATGTGTCAGACGTAATGATGCGCATGCGCCCTGACGGGGTTCTTCACGTAGTCACTCATGTGACTCCGAAGTAAAATTACAAACCAGTTTCACTGACCAGTGTTACATGTAAGATCATAGAACACATCACACACTCTCACATCATAGACCATATAACCATATAACCATAACAGCACGGAAACAGGCCATCTCGGCCCTTCAAGTCCGTGCCGAACACTTTTTTAATTTTTTTTTATTATATTACTTCCCCCTAGTCCCATCTACCTGCACTCAGACCATAACCCTCCATTCATTTTCCATCCATATACCCATCCATCTATTTTTAAAGGATAAAATTGAACCTGCCACCACCACTTCCACTGGAAGCTCATTCCACACAGCTACCACTCTCTGAGTAAAGAAGTTCCCCCTAATGTTCCCCCTAAACTTCTGTCCCTTAATTCTCAAGTCATGTCCCCTTGTTTGAATCTTCCCTACTCTCAATGGAAAAAGCTTATCCACGTCCACTCTGTCTAACCCGCTCATAATTTTAAAGACCTCTATCAAGTCCCCTCTTAACCTTCTGCGCTCCAAAGAATAAAGACCTAACTTGTTCAACCTTTCTCTGTAACTTAGTTGCTGAAACCCAGGCAACATTCTAGTAAATCTCCTCTGTACTCTCTCTATTTTGTTGACATCCTTCCTATAATTAGGCGACCAAAATTGTACTCCATACTCCAGAATTGGCCTCACCAATGCCTTGTACAATTTTAACATTGCATTCCAACTTCCATATTCAAATCTCTGATTTATAAAGGCCAGCACACCAAAAGCTTTCTTTACCACCCTATCTACATGAGATTCCACCTTCAGGGAACTATGCACAGTTATTCCTAGATCCCTCTGTTCAACTGGATTCGTCAATTCGCTACCATTTACCATGGACCATTTTGAAATGAATGGGATACTGGTGGACTCACAACAAGGCTTCAGAGCAAAACGTTCAACGGAAACATAACTTATTGTCAATATTGATGACATCACAAGGGCATTAGATTAGGGGAAATCTATACATATGGCAATCCTGGACTTTTCGAAAGCGTTCGATAAAGTTCCTCATGAAAGGCTCCTAGGAAAACTTGATTACTATGGCATCAGAAATAGTCTACATAACTGGATTAGGGACTTTCTCACAAACTGGACGCAGAGGGTGGACGGTGAAGGAAACATTTCTATAGAAGAACAAGTACTGTCAGGTGTACCGCAAGGCACGTTCCTCGGACCACTGTTGTTCCTGACGTCCATTAACGATCTACCTGAACATATAAATTGTAAAACAAGACTCTTCGCCGATGATTGTCTTGTATATACACCTGTCACTGATGTAGAGGATATGAATTCCTTACAAGAAGATCTTAAGTCCTTGGGATTATGGCAAAACACATGGAAGATGAGCTTCAATCCAACCAAATGCTCAATTATGGTAATTTCAAACAAGATGAAACCACCTACTCGAGACTACGTCTTCTGTGGACAAATACTTCATCGTACAAGTTCACAACCATACCTTGGAGTTCATCTTGATAACAAGCTTTTGTGGAGGGAACATGTAGACAACACGGTCACTAAAGCCACTAGGATTTTTTAAAACGAAACCTCTGGTTCTGCTCAAAGGAAGTGAAAACCACAGCATGTACAACATTGGTTAGACCCTTACTGGAATACGCTTCATGCGCCTGGGACCCATATCTGGGACCTGGGAACACCTCATCCTGGGTGTAGATGCGGCATAGACGGAGGAATTGGGAGTAGGGGTTGGATTCCTTGCAGGAAGCAGGGTGGGAAGAAGTGTAGTCTAGATAGCCATGGGAGTCGTGGGTTTATTGTGGATGTCGGTCAGTAGTCTATCACCTGTGATGGAGATAGTGAGGTCAAGAAATGGTAGGGAAATGTCGGAAATGGTCCACGTGTATTTGCGTGCCGGATGGAAGTTAGTGGTGAAGTGGATGAAGTCAGTGAGTTGTGTGTGGGTGCAGGACGTAGCACCAATTTAAAAGTGAGATATATTTTCCTCAAAGCCAGCCAATACATAGAATGTTGTGATTTGTTTACCTCAGCATCAGCCAGCTTTGAGAAGTCCGACTGACTTCCAATGAAGAATTCAATCCCTTTCCGGGCTCCCTCCAGGGTCAGTCCTCGGATCAGAAGTACAGTCAGAACCACGTACGGGAATGTTGCAGTGAAATAAACAACCTGGTCAGGGAGAGGGATTGTTAGATTGTTCTGTGTTTCTGGTACAACATTTACATTCAATAATTAAATGGCAAATAGAGGATTTCACTTAAAACAGTGAATGAAGCAGAGGTGAATTACAGAAGTGAAAACACTGGAACTACTCTGCATGTCAGTGGCAGTGGAGAAAAATATAATTTAACCTTTCAGTTCAAGACTGTTCTTCAGAACCTGTCGTCAGTCTGAAACATTTATTCTCTCTGCAGTGCCACTGACCAGCTAACCTGCTTACTGTTACAACATTTAAAAGACACTCGGTCAGGTACATGGATAGGGAAGGTTTAGAGGGATATGGGTTAAATGAGGGCAGGTGGGATGGTTTAGATGGGGTCATCTTGCTCAGCTTGAACGAGTTAGGCTGAAGGGCCTGTTTCTGTGCTGTATGCCTCTATATCTCTATTTTCAGGATTTTTAAAATGTCAGATATGGGCAGGAACCGTTCAGAGGGATATGGGCCATACACGGGCAGGTGAGATTGGCTTAGATAGAGGCATCTAATTCGGCATGGATGAGTTGGGCCGAAAGGCCTGTTTCTGTGCCGTATGATTCTATGACTATCTCTGGCATCTACGTTACTTTGGTTTCTCTTTAATTGGAACATTAGAACAAAAGAAATAGAAGCAGGAGTTGGCCATTTGACCCCTCATGCTTGCTTCAGTTTTCAGTTAGATTGATGACTGATGTTTCATCTCTGTGCCATTGTCCTGCATTAACTCAACACCCTTTGATTCTTAAATATACATAAAGAGTGTATTTAATTCAGAGCAGTAGGTTAACCCAAGTGTAAATAGCACTTCCTCAGTTGAGGAGGAATTGGTTACAGTATCTTCAGTATATTGAATTCAGCTTCTTTGTCATTGTCACTGTCAGATGGGCTCATCCATTATGGAAATCCAGTCAATCAGCCAGCTTCAAACTGCCCTGAGTTAGGTTTAGGATCAGGTTTAGGTTTATTATTCTCATGTGTACTGAGTTACAGTGAAAAGCTTTGCATGTTATCCAATCATGTCAGCTAATACTATACATAACTACATTCAAATTGTATTCTCTGGAACGCTGGAGTTTGCGGGGAGACCTGATAGAAGTATACTTCCTTGAAAGTGGCGTCACAGGTAGATAAGGTGGTCAAGAAGGCTTTCGGCACATTGGCCTTCATCAGTCAAGGTTTTGAGTATAGAAACATAGAAACAGAAACATAGAATATAGGTGCAGGAGTAGGCCATTCAGCCCTTCAAGCCTGCACCGCCATTCGATATGATCATGGCTGATCATCCAACTCAGTATCCCATCCCTGCATTCTCTCTATACCCCCTGATCCCTTTAGCCACAAGGGCCACATCTAACTCCCTCTTAAATATAGCCAAGGAACTGGCCTCAACTACCTTCTGTGGCAGAGAATTCCACAGATTCACCACTCTCTGTGTAAAAAATGATTTTCTCATCTCGGTCCTAAAAGACTTCCCTATTATCCTTAAGCTGTGACCCCTAGTTCTGGACTTCCCCAACATCGGGAATAATCTTCCTGCATCTAGCCTGTCCAACCCCATAAGAACTTTGTACGTTTCTATAAGATCCCCCCTCAATCTTCTAAATTCTAGCGTGTACAAGCCGAGTCTATCCAGTCTTTCTTCATATGAAAGTCCTGCCATCCCAGGAATCAGTCTGGTGAACCTTCTCTGTACTCCCTCTATGGCAAGAATGTCTTTCCTCAGATTAGGAGACCAACACTGTACGCAATACTCCAGGTGTGGTCTCACCAAGACCCTGTACAACTGCAGTAGATCCTCCCTGTTCTTATACTCAAATCCTTTTGCTATGAATGCTAACATACCATTTGCTTTCTTCACTGCCTGCTGCACCTGCATGCCTACTTTCAATGACTGGTGTACCATGACACCCAGGTCTCGTTGCATCTCCCCTTTTCCTAATCGGCCACCATTCAGATAATAGACTACTTTCCTGTTTTTGCCACCAAGGTGGATAACCTCACATTTATCCACATTATACTGCATCTGCCATGCATTTGCCCACTCACCCAACCTATCCAAGTCACCTTGCAGCCTCCTAGCATTCTCCTCACAGCTAACACTGCCCCCCAGCTTTGTGTCATCCGCAAACTTGGAGATGTTGCATTCAATTCCCTCATCCAGTTCATTAATATATATTGTAAATAGCTGGGGTCCCAGCACTGAGCCTTGCGGTACCCCACTAGTCATTGCCTGCCATTCTGAAAAGGACCCGTTTACTCCTACTCTTTGCTTCCTGTCTGCCAGCCAGTTCTCTATCCACATCAATACTGAACCCCCAATACCGTGTGCTTTAAGTTTGCATACTAATCTCTTATGTGGGACCTTGTCGAAAGCCTTCTGAAAGTCCAGATATAACACATCCACTGGTTCTCCCTTATCCACTCTACTAGTTACATCCTCGAAAAATTCTATAAGATTCGTCAGACATGATTTACCTTTCATAAATCCATGCTGACTTTGTCCAATGAATTCACCACTTTCCAAATGTGCTGCTATCCCATCTTTAATAACTGACTCCAGAATTTTCCCCACCACCGATGTTAGACTAACTGGTCTGTAATTCCCTGTTTTCTCTCTCCCTCCCTTTTTAAAAAGTGGGGTTACATTAGCTACCCTCCAGTCCTCAGGAACTACTCCAGAATCTAAAGAGTTTTGAAAAATTATCACTAATGCATCCACTATTTCTGTGGCTACTTACTTAAGTACTCTGGGATGCAACTTATCTGGCCCTGGGGATTTATCGGCCTTTAATCCATTCAATTTACCTAACACCACTTCCCAGCTAACCTGGATTTCACTCAGTTCCTCCATCTCATTTAACCCCCGGTCCCTTGCTATTTCCGGCAGATTATTTATGTCTTCCTTAGTGAAGACAGAACCAAAGTAGTTATTCAATTGGTCTGCCATGTCCTTGTTCCCCATGATCAATTCGCCTGTTTCTGACTGCAAGGGACCTACATTTGTTTTAACTAATCTTTTCCTCTTCACATATCTATAAAAACTTTTGCAGTCAGTTTTTATGTTCCCTGCCTGTTTTCTTTCATAATCTATTTCCTAATTAAGCCTTTTGTCCTCCTGTGCTGGACTCTGAATTTCTCCCAGTCCTCTGGTAGGCTGCTTTTTCCAGCTAATTTGTACGCTTCATCTTTTGTTTTGATACTATCCCTGATTTCCCTTGTTATCCATGGATGCACTACCTTCCCCGATTTATTCTTTTGCCAAACTGGGATGAACAATTGTTGTAGTTCATCCATGCAGTTTTTAAATGCCTTCCATTGCATATCCACCGTCAACCCTTTAAGAATCATTTGCCAGTCGATCTTGGCCAATTCACGTCTCATACCCTCAAAGTCACCTTTCTTTAAGTTCAGGACCCTTGTTTCTGAATTAACAATGTCACTCTCCATCCTAATGAAGAACTCAACCATATTATGGTCACTCTTGCCCAAGGGGCCACGCACAACAAGACTGCTAACTAACCCTTCCTCATTACTCAATACCCAGTCTAGAATAGCCTGCTCTCTCGTTGGTTCCTCTACATGTTGGTTTAGAAAACTATCCCGCATACATTCCAAGAAATCTTCTTCCTCAGCACCCCTGCCAATTTGATTCACCCAATTTATATGTAGATTGAAGTCACCCATTATAATTGTTTTACCTTTGTTGCACGCATTTCTAATTTCCTGTTTGATGCCATCCCCAACTCCACTACTACTGTTAGGTGGCCTGTACACAACTCCCACTAGCGTTTTCTGCCCCTTAGTGTTTCGCAGCTCTACCCATATCGATTCCACATCCTCCAAGCTAATGTCCTTCCTTTCTATTGCGTTAATCTCCTCTCTAACCAGCAACGCTACCCCGCCTCCTTTTCCTTTCTGTCTATCCCTCCTGAATATTGAATATCCCTGGATGTTCAGCTCCCAGCCTTGGTCACCCTGGAGCCATGTCTCCGTGATCCCAACTATATAATATTCATTAATAACTATCTGCACATTCAACTCATCCACCTTATTATGAATGCTCCTTGCATTAAGATACAAAGCCTTCAGGCTTGTTTTTACAACACTCTTACCCCTTATACAATTATGTTGGAAAGTGGCCCTTTTTGATTTTTGCCCTGGATTTGTCTGCCGGCCACTTTTACTTTTCACCTTGCTACCTATTGCTTCTACCCTCATTTTACACCCCCCCTGCCTCTCTGCTCTTGCACCCATCCCCCTGCCACATTAGTTTAAATCCTCCCCGACAGCACTAGCAAACACTCCCCCAAGGACATTGGTTCCATTCCAGCCCAGGTGCAGACCGTCCTGTTTGTACTGGTCCCACCTCCCCCAGAACTGGTTCCAATGCCCTAGAAATTTGAATCCCTCCCCCTTGCACCATTTTTCAAGCCACGTATTCATCTGCAATATTCTCCTATTTCTACCCTGACTGGCCCGTGGTACTGGTAGTAATCCAGAGATTATTACCTTTGAGGTCCTACTTTTAAGTTTATCTCCTAGCTCCCTAAATTCACCTTGTAAGACCTCATCCCTTTTTTTACCTATATCGTTGGTGCCAATGTGCACCACGACAACTGGCTGTTCACCCTCCCCCTCCAGAATGTTCTGCAGCCGTTCAGTGACATCCCTGGCCCTTGCACCAGGGAGGCAACATACCATCCTGGAGTCTCGTTTGCGGCCGCAGAAACGCCTATCTATTCCCCTTACAATTGAATCCCCTATTACTATGGCCCTTCCACTCTTTTTTCTCCCCTCCTGTGCCATAATAGAAGTTGGGATGTTATATTACAGCTGGTGCAGGTGAGACCACAGTTGCAGTATTGTCACCTGTTATAGGAAAGATGTTAAGTTTAAAGAGTGCAGAGAAGATTTATGAGAATATTGCCAGGACTTGATGGCCTGAGGTATAGGGAGAGGAAATGAGATTTCCTCGTGTAAAAACCCATCCTTTCTCCCCAGCGTATGAACCCTTTCATCACCAATTTTTACCTTTCCTGAAGATTTGATTCCTTTAAACAAGGCAGCTCCAACCATCAGCCAGGCCAGGAGCAGACACAGGGCTAAGTGCCAGACGATCTTCCCTGTCTCATCCATGGAACTTGAACGGTGTAAAACCTCTTTACTAAATAAAATATTTAAAGGAGACAACTTTTACAAGTTCCCTTCCACACAATCACTTTACATAAAATGCAACAGTGAATTTATACGCGATGAAATATTTTTCAATTTAATGGTGTGACTTCAAATTGCTACCAGAATTGAAAATGATTATCATTAATACTTTTTTTATTCTGCCATGTAGTTGAGTGTGCTACTTCTAAAACAACTTGGGTTAATCGGGCAGCACAGTGGGCAGCGGGTAGAGCCATTGTCTCACAACGCCAGAGACCTGGATTCACTCATGACGGGTGCCGTCTGTGTGGTGCTTGCACGTTCTCCGTGACTGCGTGGGTTTCCTCTGGATGATCCGGTTTCCTCCCACATCCCAAAGATGGACGGGTTTGTTGGTTAATTGGCCTCTGTAAATGAGTGTGTGGGGAGTGCATGAGAAGAAATGAAAATGAGATAACATAGAACTAATGTCAATGGCTGATTGATGGTTGGCTTGGACTCGGTGGGCCAAAGGTCCTGTCTGTTTCCAAGCTGAATCTCTTAAAAACTAAACTAAACTGTATGCCCCAACTAATGCCACAACTTCCCATTGTTCAATTGTAAATCGACAGATTAGACACAATACCACAATAATTAATTAACACAACAAAACAGATATCACTAAAAGACAAATCAGCTATTTAACTTTGGTGAAGCTCTATTTTTAAGAGCATGACAATTAAAAAAACAATATTCACATGATTTTGCAATGTAAATATTATTAAAATAAACCGGCAAGTGTTAACGTAGTGTTACTAACAACTGGATGAGAATGGTGTCAGGTTAATGTGGAACATACTGTACATTGACACAAACAGTAAGGCTATCCAAAGCAAATTGCAATTCCCTCATTAAACAGGACAGCTCGTTGACCACCCACAAAGGGAATCCACTGTTGCAGCAGTGTAGGCTGTCGATGTAAATGCCAGCAGCATGTTACTTACTCCCAGTATTGCTCACTTGGGCCCTGGAAACGAACGCAGACTTCTGATCCATTTGAGTAAGATTCATTGCTTGCGTGCAGCCACGTTGTGTTAAGAATTTCAAAATATCCATTGGCCACACTGAGATTGCACAGCAAATCTGGAAAATATGAAATGTGGACACTGGGAACTGTGGAGGAAATGTGTAGAAAAGATCTGTAGATGCTGGTTTAAATCAAAGGTAGACACAAAATGCTGGAGTAACTCAGCAGGACAGGCAGCATCTGAAGAAGGGTCTCGACCCGAAACGTCACCCATTCCTTCTCTCTGGAGGTGCTGCCTGTCCCACTGAGTTACTCCAGCATTTTGTGTCTACCTGGGAACTGTAGATGTTGGTTTACAAAAAAACCCCACAAAGTGCTGGAGTATCTCTGGTGGCCAGGTAGCATCTCTGGAAGACAAGAATGCTTTGGGTTTGGGACCCTTCTTCTAGTTAATTGTAGTAGGAAGATGAAAGCAAGAAAAGAGTTTGGGGTTGGACAAAGCTCCGCAAGTGATAGGTGGGTACAGGTGCGGGGGTGGGGGGGGGGGGCTTTAATTGCCAGATGGTGGACAAAGAACATATGAAAAGATGACAAAAAAGGCTGTGAGGTGAGGAGAGAAGAGGTGTGAAATGTGAATCCAGAGAGGGGTGGAGGAAAGGGCAGTGGGGTAGTGGGAGAAATAGGGGCACAACTGGGTGAGACACAGGAAGCGAGGGGAGAGAAAAAAGAGTGTGGGGGGGGAGGGGACTGGGTTGTTACCAAAAATTGAAGAATTTAATGTTCATACCACTGAGTTGTAAGCTAGCCAAACGCAATATGAAATGTGTAGTAACAATAACCATATAACCATAACAGCACGGAAACAGGCCATCCCGGCCCTTCAAGTCCGTGCCGAACACTTTTTTAAATTATTTTTTTATTTTTTATTAACTTCCCCCTAGTCCCATCTACCTGCACTCAGACCATAACCCTCCATTCCTTTCCCGTCCATATACCCATCCAATCTATTTTTAAAGGATAACATCGAACCTGCCTCCACCACTTCCACTGGAAGCTCATTCCACACAGCTACCACTCTCTGAGTTAAGAAGTTCCCCCTAATGTTCCCCCTAAACTTCTGTCCCTTAATTCTCAAGTCATGTCCCCTTGTTTGAATCTTCCCTACTCTCAATGGGAAAAGCTTATCCACATTTACTCTGTCTAACCCGCTCATAATTTTAAAGACCTCTATCAAGTCCCCTCTTAACCTTCTGCGCTCCAAAGAATAAAGACCTAACTTGTTCAACCTTTCTCTGTAACT